>JAAAWM010011701.1:0-97047 GCA_036873465.1 Thinopyrum obtusiflorum
CTACTGTTTTAATTATTTAGGTGTATTTAAACATTTTATAAAATTGTGGTTTCTTCATGACAAATACCCAGAGAATATTTGCCACACTTTGAACATTTTTGTTTTGATATTTGAAAACTTTATTTGTTTGACTTTATTTTAAATTTGAATTTGAATCGTGATTGAATCAAAGTGAGATTAGCAACAGTAACAGTACTGACATGGCATCATTAGCGTGGGATTACTGTAGCTAACCACTGGGAGTGTCACAATTCTCCTCCACTACAAGAAATCTCGTCCCGAGATTTAAGCGGGGGAGTAAGGGGGAAAGTTGTGGTTACGATATTTCTAACGGATCTCCTTGTTCTTGTTGCTCTTCTCGAAGAGGTCGATCCATTAAATTGATGTCCTCATTTCTCTGCTTTAGGTCCTCATGATGAAGTCGGCATCCTTTCTTCGGGAACTCCATCGTACTTACGAATGGGCAAAGGGGCAGCTTGTCAGCGGTAGAATGCTATAAGGGGTAATCGTCTGGGGTTTTCCCATGAATGAGCACATGATCATCTCTCGAGTTGAACAAATAAAACACCTCGAGAGCAAAGTAAGAAGGTACGATAAGAAGTTTCAAATGGATAGATAATCGTTCGATGTCTGAACAAGGTGTGAAAGGGGTTCAGAGCAGCGGGAATAAGTATTATGCCTGGTACCAGAATTTATCACTAGGAAGGTGGCCCGTGAATTAAATACGAAGCCAAGCGTGAGGAATAACTTTTAGAAACAGGGGTGTACAGGAGAGTCGGGTTTCGATCCTGTGGAATTGTGGGTTATGGGCCCACCTGTGGGTTAAAGGTAGAAGGAGCAGTGACATCTTGTACGGTCATGATAGCAGTGCAGGTCAGAGCATAGCCTGCCAGTTATATTGGCAACAACGTTGGTACCAAAGGCGAGGGACGCCTGCTCGTTGAAACGAGGCGGACCAATAGACAAAGTTCTCGTCCATCGATGGTTACCGGAATGTTATCGACATATAGTAACAGGGTCTTGCTAACAGAGTTGTACACCGAGTGCTTACGTAAGTAGGGATTTATTTCTGCTCATATCTTATAGATCACAAGAAAGGTTAAACAAACCAATGGAAAGAAAAATGTGATTATCAGTTTAAACAAACCAATGGAATGGAAAATTTGTTTAAACACAAGTAATAGGAGTATATCATTCCCAAGGTTAAGCAGGGCATGATATACGTGTCAGGAGATCAAAGGCATGGACAATTAGTTAATAGGGGTAATAAGAATCATGATATGCACCCATACAACGGTGTTTGGACAACTGATCATGAAACATTTAGCATTGCACTTTCAATGCCCTTGTTGATGTTAAGAGTACCGTAGTCATGCTTCGAAATAGCATCGACATGGTCTTCAAGCAAAGGTCAGGCTTTGGATACACAAAGGATCCATCAGGAACAACATCAAGAATAAGTCTTACAATTTCCTCATGGACGAATGGTTAACCTTGCTAAAAAGGAAACTATATCAATAGGTCCTCCGGCCAGGTGTGCTAGGCACGGCATCACCTTACCGGGGTCATATATAAAGACCAACGTCATAACTCTTGGAAATATGTTCCAACCATCATATCTGACCGAGACTCAGATCCGATTGGTGTCAAGATACCCCAGACTCAGGATGCCTGAGAAGAAAAAGGTGCAACACAATTTGATGAGATAACATCTCAAGATTCTCGGGAAATGAACTATGGAAGCGAGTTCCGAAACAAGAGTTGATCATTAATCCAAGGAGAGGATGAGGAGGTGGTCGATGGACTCATCGACCATTCATCGAGATTCCCAAAAGATGGATTTCCAGAATTATGTGAATCAAGGAGATAACATTTATCAGATCAAATGATACACCCAAGATATGTGTTTGGGTAGCATGATCAATTGTTAGAATGGTGATTCAATAATCGATAGTCTAAGAATGAACTGTCGATCATTAACTTTAAAGCAATAGGGTTGCTAGAAGTACAAAATCCAAGCAGCACGGTTCACGTGTTGGTATCCCGGTTAGTATCAACACGGGGACCAAGAAGGAATGATGATTGTGAGAAGTATCACTATACCAAGAATTTTCAAGAGGTGGAGCAATCCTCACAACATTCTTGACGTCATAGATGGCAATACTCCACGCAGAACATAACATAAGTTGGATAGCAAGGAACTCAAGGTACAACACAAAACAAAAACAAGTTTTGTGTTGGGAGGAATGCAATAATGTTGTCGATGATAACACAAATCATCGAGGGGCAAGGATGATAATTCTCATCATGAATCCAATAGATATCTTGGAAGAGCTCAGAATGTTGATGATGAGCATGACACATTTGTCGAGAGATTTCATGAAGATGTAATCGATCGGCGATGACTTCAAGTCAAAGAAATGATGAAGCAAAAGGCTATCAAAACCACGGGTACGACACAAACTCGAAAGCAAGCTTGATGTTCAAGGCAAAAAGATATGACGATGGAGATCGACGTAAGATTAACTCATCATCGAAATTGTGCTCCGAGAAGCAGTACTAGGTAGCATAGTTAAGATAATGATGTAGCCGATTAGGCTAAGAATGACATGAGTTGAAAGTTAAATTTCCCAGTAGTACAGTACTAGGAGTATTGGATCACAGGGTGGATCCGATTCACTTATCGATGTTCTCAGTTGACAAACAACCCAAAACCCGTGGAATACTGAATCAGTGAGAAGGAATACTTGACGAAGACTCATAAGAAGTATTGCAGTCCCGTGATATTATTGGGACAACATGGGGTAATACTCGAAGGTAGATCAGAATAGAAACTGAACTGGATCGTTGACTTGCGATAGCAGATACTTTAATCTTGTCAAAAATAGACGAGGCACTGGAATGGTTTCCTTTCATATGTAATGAATAAGGTTAGCATGGTCGGGACCATAACTGCAAGGGATCCATTTTATTGACACCAAAAGAATTATTCAAATGATTAAATACTCTTGTAAGAAGCTTTCATGATAAGTTCCACATCGGGTCCATGGGCATGAACACAAAGGTTCAAGGTCGACTCCCACTTCTTTGATACATAACCTTTCTTTTACTTCTCGCCTTCAAAGAAGTTATAACATTGAAATTTCCTATGACGAAAAGCCAGTAGAGTATAACCCGCATAACTTTTCGAGTTCACACCGATTAGGGAAGGCATAGGTTCAACCCATCGGGGCATCTTAGGAACATATAACGCTCCAGGAGTAAATTATACAAGCTCGAAAGTAGAGCATGTTTGACAAAAGGAGATGATACAATTTACCAAAGGCATTATGTATCAGGGAAGAATTCACAAGGCGGTTAAATATAAAGGAGCTGTCGAATAATAATTCGACAAAGGGTCTGACGGTCAATAGCAGAACTGATGTGAGCATCGGCACACAGCCAGATGAAGAAAGAATGCAAAGGCATCGGATTATAGAACACCTGAATAATCTGATGCCTAGATAACAAAGGAATTAAGATTTCCAAAACGAAGGATCAGAGGCAGACGCTCTGATCATGGATGGATAACTTGAATAGACCTAAGGGTACGATTGACGGCAATTAGATTGGTTGAGAACCAGCTCATGTTCAAAATGACGTCTGAGCCGGAAGATAATTTAAAAGGATCAACTGATGAATGCGTGCATTCGCACTCATGTTAAATCAATATGATCAAAATGACGGTGTCAAAGGATACTAATGAATATTGCCAGGCATATGGGAAGCATCCATAATGCAAGCAGACAAGTATTTGCAGAGCAATTAGCTGCTAAGGACTTTCAGAAGATCGAATAGTATTTCGAAGACTTTTATGAAACACTTGAACAACTAGGGATGAACGGATACTCGGCAAGTGTGAGGAATTATCTGTAGGGGGTATTCATGAGGCAAGAACTGCAAGGCAGTAAGCTCAAGGGATTGCCGGAACAACGAAGAGCAGTTCGAGGCATCTTGTAATAACAAGATCAACGGGGTTGAATGTAAGAGTGGCAAGTATATGTAGTTATCCATAAGAATATAATAGTGGTAGGGAATTTGCAAAGGCGGCGGACACAGGTGTCTCGCAAAAACATCGCATAGCATATTCGGAACTTTCTGGTGAAACAGTCGAGCATTTGGAATGAAGGGCTCTCCGGCAGGAAGTGGCATCGAGAACCTAGAGTTATAATTAGTAAAATCCTTTAACCCGAATAGAAGAGAGAACAGAATCCCAGAGCATAGACGAGGAAGAAAAGATCCTAATACCACCCAATTGGCGACGTGGGCCCATAAGCCACACAGCCAAGTTAGTAAAACAGTTTTCTTTGTCTAGACTCAACTTCGGCCAAGGAGTTGGAAAGGGGGATTCCTACAGGCAGTCGGCTCTGATACCAACATGTGACGCCCATGATTCAATCGTACACTAATCATACACGCAAACGTGTACGATCAAGATCAGGGACTCACGGGAAGATATCACAACACAACTCTAAACACAAATAGAAATAATTCAAGCTTCATATTACAAGCCAGGGGCCTCGAGGGCTCGAATACAAAAGCTCAAGAGCACAAGTGTTAGCGGAAGCAAATATATCTGAGTACAGACATAAGTTAAACAAGTTGCCATAAGATGGCTAGCACAAACAGGGATACAGATCGAAAAGGCGCATGCCTCCTGCCTGGGATCCTCCTAACTACTCTTGGTCGTCGGCGTCCTGCACGTAGTAGTAGGCTCCATTCTGGTAGTAGTAGTCATCGTCGGTTGGGGTGGCAGTCTCCTGGGCTTCACCATCTGATCGCAGCAATTGGGTATGGGGGAAAAGAAGTAGCAAAGCAGCGTGAGTACTCATCCAAAGTACTCGCAAGACTTACATTAGATCTATGCTACATATGCATCGGTATCAAATGAAAGGGGGTAGTATCTGTGGACTAAACTACAGAATGCCAGAATCAGAGGGGGAGAAGCTAGTCCTATCGAAGACTACGCTTCTGGTAGCCTCCATCTTGAAGCATTAGAAGAGAGTAGTTGGTAAGTTAACCAAGTATCAACGTATAGCATAATCCTGCCCGACGATCCTCTCGTCGCCACCCTGCGAGAGAGCGACCACCGGGTTATATCTGGCACTTGTAAGGGTGTGTTTTATTAAGTATCCAGTTCTAGTTGTCATGAGGTCGGAATACAACTCCGGGTCATCATTTTACCGAGGGACACGGCTATTCGAATAGATAAACTTCCCTGCAGGGGTGCACCACATATTCCCCAACATGCTCTACTCCTCTGGCCGGACACACTTTTCTGGGTCATGCCCGCCCTCGGGAGATCGACACGTCGTAGCCCCACCTAGGCTAACAGAGACGTCAGCATGCCGGACTAACCTATGCACGCTGGGGTCTTGGCCCATCGCCAAGTGCGCTCCTGCACATTGCGAACGCGGCCGTGAGCAGACCTAGCAACCCCTTAATACAAGCGCGGTTGCGTTCCAGTCCAACACGGCGCGCGCCGCTCAGTCGCTGACGTCAAGAAAGCTTCAGCTGATACCACGACGCCGAGATGCCCATATATTTTCCCGCGTTGTTGGTTGGTGCGTATAGGCCGTAGCCAGACTCAGATCAAATACCCAATCTCATTAATCGTGCTATTTGGAAATCACCGAGGACAACGACCAGGGACCAGGCCCACCTCTCTCCTAGGTGGTCTCAACCTGCCCTATCGCTCCACAACAAAGAGTCACCTAGGGGGCCGTCGAGAAGATCAGTCCTTTCAGCCCCCATTCGTGAATCACCTGCGGGTACTCCACGAGCCGACTCGTCTTTAGTCACAACAATGTATCATGTATAATGTATTGATATGTATCCGCGATCACATCCCAAGTGATCATGGCCCTATAGTGTAGCATAGCAGGCGGACAAGAATGTAGGGGCACTGATGGAATACTAGCATCCTATACTAAGCATTTATAGGATTGCAGGTAAAGGTATCAACAACAGTAGCAAAGACAGGCTATGCGGCAGAATAGGATCAACTGATAAACAGTAACAGCTACACTACTCTAATGCAAGCAGTAGAGGGAAAGAGTAGGCGATATCAGGATGAACAAGGGGGTTTGCTTGCCTGGAAGCTCTGCTGAGAAGGAGGAGTCGTCAACACCGTAGTCGTACTGGGGGTCGCCGGCAGTCTCGGGGTCTATCGAGAGGGAAGAGGGGGAAGAAACAGTAAATACAATGCAAACATATGCATCACGATGCATGACATGGCAATATGCAGTGCTAGGGGTGGTCTAACGCTGTGCCGGGTGGTACTGGCGAAGGGGAATAACATCCGGGAATGTATTCCCAGTGTTTGTCGTTTTCGGACAGACGGACCGGAGGGGAACGGTTGCATGTTCGCTATGCTAGGGATGCGTGACGGACGAACGGACAGCGCATTCGGATTTGTCTCGTCGTTCGGAGCAACTTTCATGTATACATAATTTTAATCCGAGTTACGGTTTATTTATATTAATTTTTAAAGATTTAATCAATTTTTGGAATTAATAAATTAATTAAATTAATTCAAAGATAGAATTATGACATCAGCAGGGGGGGGGGGGGGGGGGGGGGGGGGGGGGGGGGGGGGGGGGGGGGGGGGGGGGGGGGGGGGGGGGGGGGGGGGGGGGGGGGGGGGGGGGGGGGGGGGGGGGGGGGGGGGGGGGGGGGGGGGGGGGGGGGGGGGGGGGGGGGGGGGGGGGGGGGGGGGGGGGGGGGGGGGGGGGGGGGGGGGGGGGGGGGGGGGGGGGGGGGGGGGGGGGGGGGGGGGGGGGGGGGGGGGGGGGGGGGGGGGGGGGGGGGGGGGGGGGGGGGGGGGGGGGGGGGGGGGGGGGGGGGGGGGGGGGGGGGGGGGGGGGGGGGGGGGGGGGGGGGGGGGGGGGGGGGGGGGGGGGGGGGGGGGGGGGGGGGGGGGGGGGGGGGGGGGGGGGGGGGGGGGGGGGGGGGGGGGGGGGGGGGGGGGGGGGGGGGGGGGGGGGGGGGGGGGGGGGGGGGGGGGGGGGGGGGGGGGGGGGGGGGGGGGGGGGGGGGGGGGGGGGGGGGGGGGGGGGGGGGGGGGGGGGGGGGGGGGGGGGGGGGGGGGGGGGGGGGGGGGGGGGGGGGGGGGGGGGGGGGGGGGGGGGGGGGGGGGGGGGGGGGGGGGGGGGGGGGGGGGGGGGGGGGGGGGGGGGGGGGGGGGGGGGGGGGGGGGGGGGGGGGGGGGGGGGGGGGGGGGGGGGGGGGGGGGGGGGGGGGGGGGGGGGGGGGGGGGGGGGGGGGGGGGGGGGGGGGGGGGGGGGGGGGGGGGGGGGGGGGGGGGGGGGGGGGGGGGGGGGGGGGGGGGGGGGGGGGGGGGGGGGGGGGGGGGGGGGGGGGGGGGGGGGGGGGGGGGGGGGGGGGGGGGGGGGGGGGGGGGGGGGGGGGGGGGGGGGGGGGGGGGGGGGGGGGGGGGGGGGGGGGGGGGGGGGGGGGGGGGGGGGGGGGGGGGGGTTTGACTTTATTTTAAATTTGTATTTGAATCGTGATTGAATCAAAGTGAGATTAGCAATAGTAACAGTACTGACATGGCATCATTAGCGTGGGATTACTGTAGCTAACCACTGGGGGTGTCACAGTTATCATGAGCCACCTTCCAAGGGATGATCTATTCATGTTGCTCTGAACCCCTTTCACACTCTGTTCTAGGCATCGAACGATTGCTTAACTGTTTGAAACTTTTTATACCATCTTATATTGCCCTCGATGATTTCCCTAAGTTTCAATTCGAGAAATACTTTCTGCCACATTCTCTGAATTATCCACCAGATAATCAACCTTGTAAGGTCCGTTCTCTCGAAGATACCCCTTACTCCACCTCTTAAATCTCGGGACGAGATTTCTTGTAGTTGTGGAGAATTGTAACACCCCCAGAATCATACTACAGTGATCTCCCCCTAATGGTGGTCATGTCGTCATGATCACTAAGCCAATTTGCCACTTGTTCAAAATCAAAGCCAAATTCCAATTTGAATTGCATAGCCTGTTTTGTAACCTACTGTTATTATTTTACCTGTTATCCTATATGCTTAGTATGGGCTATTAGTGATCCGGGAGTGACCCTCACCCTTGTCCCTGTTGCCCCGCTTTGTTGCCGGTGTCTCGATCAAGTGTGATCGATGTACAGAGACCGACATATCACCGCACCCCCCTTAGTTGTATGACTCTGCAGAGCTACTAACGAGTGACGAGGGTGCTACCTCGTAGCTCACTCCTGATGATATCTCTGTAGTGTAGCTAATCCATTGTGGAATACCGAGGGTGATTCCTCTTTCACCACCTTCGATTATGACTCTATCGTGCAACCACTCAAGTGTGAACCCTTCGAGGGTGATTCCTCCAAGTTCACCTTGACGGTTACATCGAGTAGGAACCCAGCGAGGGTGATTCCTCGGATTCCTCCTTGATGTTATTGACACACGGATACTTTGATGTTACCTCAGCCCCTTGTGAAGTCGGGTCAACCCCGAGGGGTACCCGCGAGAGTAATGGAAGTCGGGTTGACTGTGAGGGTAACCGCGAGATAATTACGAGGCACGGTCGAGCAGGCAGACCGCCCTAGAGAGGGATGGGCCTGACCCTTGTCGTAAGTCCTCGAGACGGGGCGACAGGAGCATTGATCGTCACCGCGAGCTCCCAACACACTGGGTTTGGATATGTGATCTAAGTAGGCCTCTGTCCTTCTACGCACTGACCACCACGCGGGTATAAGTATGGGCACTCGGCATCGTATGTTTCTTCCAAAGTTCCTCAGACGTCAGCCGTTAAGCGGCATGCGCCCGGGTGAACTGGGAAAGCATGCGTGTGTATACAGGGGCTAGGTTTGATCCTGGCCGTGTTCGCAATGCGCAGGAGTGCAAAGGGTGATGGGTCCAGACCCCTGAGCGCTAGGATTTAGACCAGCGTGCTGGCCTCTCTGTTGGGCCTAGGTAGGGCTACGGTGTGTTGATTAGCCGAGGCCGGGCATGACCCGATAAAAGTGTGTCCGGCCGGAGTTAATCAAGCATGTTGGGTACATTGGTGCACCCCTGCAGGGAAGTTAATCAATTCGAATAGCCGTGTCCTTGATGGGGAACGAAGCATGAAAATCAAAAAAAATTCTATGAAACACCCGAGATCCAATCTAGGAGATGCATAGCTACGAGAGGGGAATGTGTCTACATACCCTTGTAGACCGTAAGCAGAAGCATATATAACGCGGTTGATGTAGCCATACTCTTCGCGATCCGATCACGATCCAACCGATCTAGTACCGAACAGACGGCACCTCCGAGTTTAGCACACGTGCGGGTCGATGACGTCTCCTCCTTCTTGATCCAGCAAGCTAGGGAGGAGAAGTAGATGGGGGGGGGGGGGGGGGGGGGGGGGGGGGGGGGGGGGGGGGGGGGGGGGGGGGGGGGGGGGGGGGGGGGGGGGGGGGGGGGGGGGGGGGGGGGGGGGGGGGGGGGGGGGGGGGGGGGGGGGGGGGGGGGGGGGGGGGGGGGGGGGGGGGGGGGGGGGGGGGGGGGGGGGGGGGGGGGGGGGGGGGGGGGGGGGGGGGGGGGGGGGGGGGGGGGGGGGGGGGGGGGGGGGGGGGGGGGGGGGGGGGGGGGGGGGGGGGGGGGGGGGGGGGGGGGGGGGGGGGGGGGGGGGGGGGGGGGGGGGGGGGGGGGGGGGGGGGGGGGGGGGGGGGGGGGGGGGGGGGGGGGGGGGGGGGGGGGGGGGGGGGGGGGGGGGGGGGGGGGGGGGGGGGGGGGGGGGGGGGGGGGGGGGGGGGGGGGGGGGGGGGGGGGGGGGGGGGGGGGGGGGGGGGGGGGGGGGGGGGGGGGGGGGGGGGGGGGGGGGGGGGGGGGGGGGGGGGGGGGGGGGGGGGCACGATCCAACCGATCTAGAACCGAACAGACGGCACCTCCGAATTTAGCACACGTGCGGGTCGATGACGTCTCCTCCTTCTTGATCCATCAAGCTAGGGAGGATAAGTAGATGGGATCTCGACCAGCACGACGGCATGGTGGAGATGGTGGTGGTGCTATCCCGGTAGGGCTTCGCCAAGCGCTACCGGAGATGCGATCTGAGGAGAAAACGGAACTGGGAGAGAGAGAGGGAGGCGCCAAGGCTTGAGGTGCTGTTGCCCTCCTTTTCCCCACTATATATAGGAGGCAAGGGGGGACGGGGCGCAGCCCATGACCCCTCCTTCAAGGGAGGGGTGCGGCCAGGCCTAGGGAGGTCTCCTCCCTCCCCAAGGCACCTAGGGGGAAGCCTTCCACCCTTAGGACTCTTCCCCTCTCTCTCCCTCTTGGCGCATTGGCCTACTGGGGTTGGTGTCCTTGGCCCATGTAGGCTGAAAGTTTGAAAGTTTGTGTTCTCAATAATCTAACGACATCTGCCAAATGAAAGCGGACGGAAGCTGGATAAGCGGGTAGTCACTCCTACGTAGAGCCACCGGAAGCTCGTTCCTGCCCCACGTCCGCCACACCCGACAGGTTACCTCCAGCCAATAAGAAGGAAGTCAGCTACTAGTACGTACGCAAAATGAAAGCCGACCGAAGCAGGGTCTCAGACTCGTGAAAAAGGACAAAATTGACCCTTTTCGTAAAGTTCGGCATAAAATGAACCCATTTTAAAATAATTTTACAAAATGACCATTTGCATAACGCCCGGGCCCAGGGCGCCATGCTAGACAGCATGACGCCCTGGTCAAAGGCGCTATGCGGACAGAGCTGACTTGCCACGTCGACCCGTTCTGAGACGCATGACGCCCTGGGCAGGGCGTCATGTCCATTTTTGCAGTTTTTCACACACACACCACATGCACATGCATGTTTACATGTATGAATAGCGACCATTATCCTGCAGTGATCGTGGGTGGGGCGAGTGCATGCATCTCATAAAAAAGCAAGTAAGCTGGCAGTTTCACGCAGACAAAAGTAGCCATGCATTGATGCATAGACGTAAGAGTAGGCACATGCACGCACTGCAATCCTAGGGAGGGAGCTAGTAGCTATCAACGCAACGAAACGAAACGAGCTGCATGCTTGACGGCAGACTACTTTAATCTCTTGTGTTTGCGTGTGTTGTCAGTGAGAGTGAAGAGATGGCAATCATTCATGCAATGCAATGCAATCTTATAAGATCAGGAGCGGCTAGATGTCAGTGGACTGAAAATAAAAATTGGGTCAGTCGACTGACCAAAATCTATTTCAGTCGTTCCCGCCATTCTGATCGAATTAAGATCTGAGCGTACAGAGTACTCCAGCTTCTTAGCAGGCCATTAGCAAGAAATCAATGTAACAGGTCCGTTAGCAAGAGTCTCCAAACAATTCTTGCTTCGGCCATGTGCCTGTGTCCTGTAGCATCTCAAGTGCTCTGCTTGCCACACACTAAAAATATATAGCTAGCAAGCAAAACTTTAGACGGTTCTGCACATGATGGGTCCCATATATTCCAATGCTTTGAGGCTTTTTTTTCAGAGGGATGCTTTGAGGCTTTTAGACGGTCATCTTTTTCATTCCAATAGTTAGACCTTCAGAGTTACTAAGATTTGCTGCTTACAAAAAAATTCAACACACGTACTACATACATTATCTAAAAAAGTGTGCTACTGCTACATATAACTTACTATCATGTACTCCCTCCGTTCGGAATTACTTGTCGTAGAAATGGATGTATCTACATCCATTTCTGCGACAAGTAATTCCGAACGGAGGGAGTACATCAACAAAATGCCCAGAACTCCCAAAAGGAGAAAATATTAAATCAGTTCCTACGAAAACTACGTTGTTCTACAAATGCACTGCAAACTCACAAGGAGGTGTTCTACAAGTAGTAAGTAGTATTAGTTTGTTTATGAGTCTTGTAATCAGCTTGCCGGATTTTTAAATTAATTAAATAGTGATTAGTTAGTTAAGATAGGGGAGAGAGCGAGTTCTTTCTAGTACAAAGCATAACGCCCGGACCCGGGGCGCCATGCTAGACAGCATGACGCCCTGGCCAAAGGCGCTATGCGGGCAGAGCTGACTTGCCACGTCGACCCGTTTTGAGACGCATGACGGCCTGGCCCAGGGCGCCATGCTCACTAGCATGACGCCCTAGACAGGGGCGTCATGCCCATTTTTGCCCTTTTTCACGCACACACCACATGCACATGCATGTTTACATGTATGAATAGCGACCATTGTCCTACAGTGGTCGTGGGTGGGGCGAGTGCATCCATCTCATAAAAAAAGCAAGTAAGCTGGCAGTTTCACGCAGATAAAAGTAGCCATGCATAGCGCCTTTGACCGGGGCGTCATGCTGTCAAGCATGGTGCCCCGGGCCCGGCCGTCATGCAAAAGGGTCATTTTGTGAATTTTTTTTAAAAAGGGTTCATTTTGTACAGTACTTTACGAAAAGGGCCTGTTTTGTCGTTTTTCACCTCAGACTCTTAGGGTACTCACATGTACGTACATAAAATCCACCATATATAGGAACTACCGTAGCGTAGAAAATCCACCATATATGGGCACCACCGTAGCGCACAAAATCCATAGGGCAAGCAACAAGTTAGCTAGAAGCAACACAATGATGGGAGGAGGATTGCTGGACCAGCTATGGTCGTCGGCCTGGTTCTACTTGACGCCCGGTGGGTGCGGCGTGCGCGTCCATCGGCGTCCTTTGCACCTTCTTCAATTAGCACCTCCGCCACCCCATCCGTCGGAAACTACTACGGAATACCCCTCCACTTAAGGGCCGCCCGTCAGTGTGGGGATGGCAATGGAGGGGGTTACACCACTAACGTACACGGTGCCGGTCAGTAGCAGTTAACAACAAAAAAGCCCAACCGGCCCATCAAGGCTCGAATCCGCCACCACAGCTCGGCAGGGTGCTGCACGTGCACGTGTCGCAGCCAGCTCGCCATCGCTCGGAGGAGGTCTGGACGCCGCTGCCGGCTTCTGTGACGCCCCTGATTCAGTCGTGCACTAATCATCCACGCAAATATGCACGGTCAAGATCAATGACTCACGGGAAGATATCACAACACAACTCTAGACACCACTTTAAACATACCACTTCATATTACAAGCCAGGTGGTCTCGAGGACCCGAATACATAAGTCAGCGAAAGCAAATAGTATCTGAGTACAGACATAGTTAAACAAGTTTGCCTTAAGGAGGCTAGCACAACAGTGACACTAGATCGAAAAGGCACAGGCCTCCTGCCTGGGGCCTCCGAACTACTCCTAGTCGGCGTTCTCCTCGTAGTAGTATGCACCATCGGGGATCTCCGGCTCCTGGGTTCCGTCATCTGATCACAGCAACCGGGTTGTGGGGGAAAAAGGTAGCAAAGCAACCGTGGGTACTCATCCAAAGTACTCGCAAGACTTACATCAGAATTACGCTAACTATGCATCAGTATCAAGGAAAGGGGTTTGTCTGTGGACTAAACTGCAGAAATGCCAGAGTAGAGGGGGAAAGGCCTCACCTAACGAAGACTAGCATCTTGCAGCATCAGCAGAGAGTAGAGTATAGTAACATATAGTAACAAGTATGTATTAGCAACGCCCATAGATCCTTTCTCGACTACCCTATGAGAAAGCGATCCCGGAATAACATAATATCTTAGTATCATTAAGTATCTGGTTCTAGTTGTAGTAGATCGGGATACAACTCCGAGCGTCCTGTTACGGTGGACACGACTATTCGAATAGATTACTTCCCTGTAGGTGTGCACCACATTACCCAACATGCTCGATTACCTCCAGCCGGACACACTTTTCTGGGTATTGCCCGGCAGGTAGGCTCCGCAGAGAGGTCCCCGCCGGTCTACATACTAAGCGCGAAGGGGTCATGGACCAATCGCCCTAAGCACTCCGGGTCGTTGCGCGCAGGGTTAGGCCCAGGCACCACCTCTGTCCTAGATGATGCCGGCTCAGTCCGGCCGCAATGCTGAACTGGACGTCTGACAGGGCTTTCGGAGGGAACGTACGATGTCGAGGGCCCCATAAACCATTTTCCCGCGTGGTGGTTAGTGCGTATAGGCCAGTGGCCAACCCAGAACGAACACCCAATCTGTTAGTGTGTTATTAGAAGCTCGCAGAGACGAACAGGGCTCCTGTTACTCCGACTTAGTAACTCGTGGCTATGACGAGGGTCCAGGCCCACCTCTCTCCTAGGAGGTCTCCGCCTGCCCGGTCGATCCGCCACTGTAACACTCACGGGTACCCTTGGTGTAACACTCAGAATCATACTGCAGTGATCTCCCCCTAACGGTGGTCATGTCGTCATGATCACTAAGCCAGTCTGCCACTTGTTCAAAATCAAAGCCAAATTCCAATTTGAATTGCATGTCAATTATTTACTTCTTTTGTCATGCAATAAAAAAAGTTCATTATTTGGAAAATATTCCCCAAGTATTTGTCATGTTGTAACCAACCACTTTTGGATTTCCAAATTGCCCCTGGGAATTATTTGAGTGGTCTTGCAGCAATTATTCCGGCTCTTTCAATTTCTAAAAATGGTTAGACAACTCCATTTGGACCCAAACTTTTTGTTGCAGTGCCAAAATTCACAAAGTATTTATGTGGCCTAGTCCTACATTTATCAAAAGTGTTTTGGCAGCCCTAATTATTCCTATATAGCTTCTGTTTTTAAATAAAGGGAAAAAAGAAAAATGGAAAGAAGTGAGAAGACTCACCTGGCCGCTGGACTAAGGCCCGAGCCGGCCCAGCCCAGCAGGTCATCTCCCACCTGCTCCCTCCCCCTCGTGTCAGCTCCGCCGTGGCCGAGCATGCATCGCCGGCCACAGCCCACCACGGCGAGGGGGCAGGTGGCCGAGCGGATAAGGAGGAGCTCCCTCGAGCCCCGGATGAACCCTAGCCACTCCTCCCCTCTCCCTCGCTCGTCTGCGCTCTCTCTCCCTCGAACCAGAGCCGCCCGACGCTGCCCTCACCATGCCGTCGTCGCCTGCGTGGCCACCGGCCATCCTCCGTCAAACCAGAGTGTCCCCGCAGTCTGCCTCAACACCCTCTCCATCTCCAATGAAGTGTTCGAGTAGAGGAGCGCCGAGAAGACGCGGTCGGGCTCGTCTTCAACCTAATGCACCGCCGGCCTTCCTCGTCGATTCGAGCCACCCCGAGCTCCTCCGACTTCATCGAGCGTCTCCCCGTCACCGCAGTGAGCAGCTGCCCAATCCCTTCTCCTCTTGCTGCCTCTCGCATCCCGTAGACCCTTTCCCTCGAGCGCCGCCGTACGGGTCCACCACTGGCTCGTCGTCGTTGACGCCCCGGTGACCAAATGATCAAGCGCCGATGTCATCCAACTTCGCAAGCGCCCGTTGATCATCCCAGGCCTTTTAGTTTGGCCGAGCTCGGGCGCTAACGCCACATCCGCCTTCACCCGACCTCCGGCTGCCACTAATGGCGCCGCCGCCGTTGCTAACCTCCACCCCCGGCTACTTTGAATCCACCCATCGATGCGCATGAGCCGCGGCTGTCCGTAGAACCCAAGAACGCGTCGAACCGTGGTCGGAAACGGCCAGGCGGTGTGCCAGCGCCGTGGGAAATGGACGCCGGCGACTTACTCCGGCGGTGATGATGTGGCGTAGTTATTTAGGGCTTAATCCCCATTTTAGTTAGCCTCTGTGCCACTGACAACACCAGGCCAATAACTAGATCAGTTAGATTTTAACTAAAAACTGTTAGTTGGAGCAGTGTCTATGACACTGGGTCCCGCTGACCCTTTGACTGATCAATGTGGACCCAGTGAACTGCTGAGTCAGCAATTGACCAGGGCCCACTGGTCAGCCTCTGGTGCACGCTGGGTGCACTGCACCGGGTGCACCTAGCAATTCTGGTTTATTTTTGAAATTAAATTTATCCAAGAATTTTCAGGAAATGTTTAAAAATTTGGAAATTCGTAGAAATTCAACCGTAGCTCCGATGAAAATGTTTTCTATATGAAAAATGATCAGAAAAATGGGACGAATCCGTTGGTGCCCTCTGTGTAGCCGTCACATGCCTCTAACACTGCAAACATGGAACCTTTCCCTCCAGAACGCTTGTCCGATAGTTGCCCAGAGCCGGGAAAATATCCCTAGATATTTTCCCGCTCCGTCTATAACGTGTACCACTGCGTAGGTCACCCCTGCATATCTGTATGCTTGTATTTACTTGTTTCCTCCCTCTCTTCTCTCTGGGAGACCCCGAGACCGCTGATGATCCGGTGATCGTCCACTACGTTGAAGATTTGTTTCTGTCTGCAAAGCAACCAGGCAAGCAAAACCCCCTTGATCATTCTTATATTGCCCATTCTTTCTCTCTCATGCTTGCATTAGATTTTGCTACTGTTGTTCAATAGCTCCTATTCTGATGCATAGCCTATTTTTGTAACCTGCTGTTGTTACTTTACATGTTGAACTATATGCTTAGTATAGGCTGGTTAGTGATCCGTCAGTGACCCTCACCCTTGTTCCTGTTGCCCCGCTTTATTGCCGATGCCTCGATCAAGTGTGATCGATGTACAGAGACCAACACATCACCGCACCCCCCTTAGTTGTACGACTCTGCAGATCAACTATCGAGTGCCGAGGGTGATACCTCGTACCTCACTCCTGATGATATCTCTATAGTGTAGCTAATCGGTTGTGGAATACCGAGGGTGATTCCTCTTTCACGACCTCCGATTATGACTGTCGTGCGACCCCTCAAGTGTGAACCCTTCGAGGGTGATTCCTCCAAGTTCACCTTGACGGTTACATCGAGTAGGAACCCAGCGAGGGTGATTCCTCGGATTCCTCCTTGATGTTATGGACACACAGATACTTTGATGTTACCTCAGACCCTTGTGAAGTTGGGTCGACCCCGAGGCGTACCCGCGAGAGTTATGGAAGTGGGGTTGACCGTGAGGGTACCCACGAGATAATTACGAGGCACGGCCGGGCAGGCAGACCGCCCTAGAGAGGGATGGGCCTGACCCTTGTCGTAAGTCCGCGAGACAGGGTGACAGAAGCACTCATCGTCACCGCGAGGTCCCAACACACTAATGGGTTTGGATATGTGATCTGAGTAGGCCTCTGGCCTTTTACACACTGATCACCACGTGGGAATAAGTATGGGCACTCGGCATCGTATGTTTCTTCCGAAGTTCCTCAGATGTCAGCAGTTGTGCGGCGCACGCCTGGGTGAATTGGGAAAGCCTGCGTGTGTATACAGGGGCTAGGTTTGGTCCCGGCCGCGTTCGCAACGCGCAGGAGTGCAAAGGGCGATGAGCCCAGACCCCTGAGCACTTAGGATTTAGACCGGCGTGCTGGCCTCTCTGTTGAGCCTAGGTAGGGCTACGGTGTGTTGATTAGCCGAGGCCGGGCATGACCCGATAAAAGTGTGTCCGGCCGGAGTTAATCGAGCGTGTTGGGTACATTGGTGCACCCCTGCAGGGAAGTTAATCTATTCAAATAGCCGTGTCCTCGGTAACGGACGCTCAGAGAGTATCCCGATCTGCTACAACTAGAACTGGATCCTTGTGTTACTATAATGATATGTTAGCTCCGGGTTTGCTTTCTTACAAGGAGTCGAGGAAGGATCTCTAGGGCACTGCTACTATTACTTATTACTTTATTATATGTTGTTATGTACTCTTCAAATGCTGCAAGATGCTAGTCTTTGTTAGGCTAGGCCTTCCCCTCTATTCTGGCATTTCTGCAGTCTAGTCCACAGATACAGCCCCTCTTTTGATACCGATGCATAAATAGTATAGTGCTGATGTAAGTCTTGCGAGTAGTTTGGATGAGTACTCACTGTTGCTTTGCTACTTCTTTTCCTCTCTACCCGATTGCTATGATCAGATGACGGACCCCAGGAGATATCTAACCTCGTCGACGACGACTACTACCACCGACGGAGCCTACTACTACGTGGAGACCGATGACCAGGTGTAGTTTCAGAGGCTCCCAGGCAGGAGGCCTGCACCTTTTCGATCTGGATGTCGTTGTTTTGCTTAGCCTTCTTAAGGCAAACTTGTCTAATTATGTTTGTACTCAGATATTGATGCTTTCACTGACTCTTGTGTAATCGAGCTTATGTATTCGAGCCATCGAGGCCCCTGGCTTTTAATGTAAAGCATCTATTATTTTATTTTTTGTCTAGAGTTATGCTGTGATATATTCCCGTGAGTCTCTGGGCTTGATCGTACGCATTTCTGATACGTCTTCAACGTATCTATAATTTATGAAGTATTCATGCCATGTTTATAACAATTCTATATGGTTTTGGTATGATTTGATTAGAACTAACCCGGACTGACACTGTTTTCAGTAGAACTACCGTGGGGTTGTTTTTGTGCAGAAATAAAAGTTCTCTAAATGATCTGAAACTTTTTGGAGATTTTTTATGGAACAAATAAAAAATACTAGAACCAAGACCCACTGGAGGGGGGCCACCCAGTACCCACGAGGCACCGGGGCATGCCACCCCCCAGGCGCACCCTGGTACCTCGTGGTGCCCATGTGGCTCCGTTTCACGTGATTCCAACGCTGAAAAATCATATATATTCAGAAACCCCCGAAGGTTAACCTAGATGAGTTTTTACGCTGCCGCAAACCTCTGTACCTCCACGATCTCATCTACAGCCCTTTTTCGGCACCCTGCCGGAGGGGGGAAAGCATCACCAGATGCCATCTTCATCATCCCGGTGGTCTCCATGATGAGGAGGGAGTAGTTCACCCTCAGGGTTGAGGGTTTGTACCAGTAGCTATGTGTTTTATCCCTCTCTCTCATGTTCTTGATTTGGCACAATCTTGATGTATCGCGAGCTTTGTTAATATAGTTGGATCATATGGTGTTTCTTTCCTCTCTATCCTTGTTGTGATGAATCGAATCTTTTCCCTTTGAGGTTTCGGTATTGTCGGATTGAATATTTCAGATTTGAGAACACTTGATGTATGTCTTGCATATGAATACCCGTGGTGACAATGGGGTATTATATTGATTCACTTGATATATGTTTTGGCATTCAACTCGCGGATTGCCGCGGTGACATTGGGGTAATCTATGCATAGGGGTTGATGCACGTTTTCATTATCTTTTTTCCTATAGAAACTTTGGGGTGCCCCTTGGAGTTCTTTGTGTGGATTGATATTATGATTATGAAGTTGTTTGATGCATATCGTATAATCAACTCATGGATACTTGTGGTGACATTGGAGTATGTAGGTGACATTAGAGTTGGTTGATGTGTATCATATGGTGTTATTTTAGTACGAACTCTAGGGCTGTTTGTGACACTTATAGGAATAGCTCAATAGATCGATCGGAAAGAATAACTTTGAGGTGGTTTCGTACCCTACAAACAATTTCTATCTTATGTTCTCCACTAACAGGAATTTGGGAGTGATTCTTTATTGCACGTTGAGGGATGGTTATATGATCTAATTATATTAGCATTGTTGAGAGATTGCACTAGCAAAAGTATGAACCCTAGGCCTTATTTTCAAGCATTGCAAAACCATTTGTGCTCACTTTTATTACTAGTTACCTTGCTGTTTTTATTATTTCAGATTCCAAAAACCTATATTTACTATCCATATTACACTTGTATCACCATCTCTTCGCCAAACTAGTGCACCTATAAAATTTACCATTGTATTGGGTGTGTAGGGGACACAAGAGACTCTTTGTTATTTGGTTGCAGGGTTGTTTGAGAGAGACCATCTTCATCCTACACCTCCCACGGATTGATAAACCTTAGGTCATCCACTTGAGGGAAAATTGCCACTATCCTACAAACCACTGCGGTTGGAGGCCCAACATGAGTCTACAAGAACAAGTTGTGTAGTAGACATCAAGCTCTTTTCTGGCGCCGTTGCCGGGGAGGTGAGTGCTTGAAGGTATATCTTTAGATCTTGTAATCGAATCTTTTAGTTTCTTGTTTTATCACTAGTTTGGTTTATAAAAGAAAACTACAAAAAAATGGAATTGAGGTTGCCTCATATTATTCGTCTTTATGATGTCTTTCTTGAAAATGATGGATTGGAAAATTGTGCTCAATTGATAGAAGAAGAATTGAATAAAATGTTTGGCATAAAATCTTTGAATGATGAGTATGATTGCAATGTTGTTAGTATAAATACTATGAATATCCAAAATACTAATGATGATCACACTAGTCATGACAAAAATGTTTCTTATAAGGATGTTAATTTTTGTGAAGTGAATTGGGAGTGCAAATGCATACCAAAAAGGGAAAATAGATTTTGTAAGAGGCATAAGTATTTAGAAACTAAAGGGTTACAAGAGAGGCTAGATGATTGTGCTGAAAGATTTAATTTTTCTCGCCATCCTCGTGAGCTTTGGAATGAAACTGGTCATTTAAATCTCCAATACAAATTGTTTCATGATCGAATCGTGTCCAAAAATTGTGATAACTTGATTTCCCTTGCGCATCATAATGAACTTAGTCTACTTCTGGGGTATGAAGAAATGAAACAAATAACTAGGGATATCCAGAATATAATCTCAAGAGATTTCTTGATTTTGATCTAGAGGAAATTTATATGTATTTTGCGGTAAATTGCATTGAGAATCCTCATATTGCCAATTATTTAAAGACAAGAAAACAAATAGAAGATGAAGAGAATACTAATGAAGGGGAAGAGGTTTCCCAATATCCTCCTATTTTTTCTTATGATGAATCAGGTAACGAGGAGCTTTTTATTCAACCAACCTCTTCAATAAAGTGCACGGAAAAATTGATTAAACCCACACATGAGGTGGTGAATGTGACGCCCCCGGCTCAATCGTGCACTAATCATACACGCAAATGCACACGATCAAGCCTAAGGACTCACGGGAAGATATCACAACACAACTCTAAAGCATAAATAAAGTCATACAAGCTTTATATTACAAGCCAGGGGCCTCTAGGGCTCGAATACATAAGATTGATGTCATACAAGCATCAACGGAAGCGTCAGATATCTGAGTACAGACATAAGTTCATAGATAGGCCCTTAGAAAGGCGGGGCAAAATAAAACACTACGATCGAAAGGCGCAGGCCTCCTGCCTGGGACCCTTCGATCCTACTCCTGGTCGTCGGCAAGCTCGTAGTAGTAACCACCCTCGGGGTAGTAGTAGCGATCGTCGGCAGGGGCAGCTGTCTCAGGGGCTCCGTCATCTGGTTGCATCAAAAGGATATGGGGAAAAAAGAAAGCAAAGCAACCGTGAGTACTCATCCGAAGTACTCAGCAAGCAAGGATCTACACTACATATGCAACATTATCAAAGAGAGGCTGTATGTGTGGACTGGGCTGCAGAAATGCCAGAATAGGGGGAAGGCCTAGTCCTATCGAAGACTAGCATCTTCAGCGGTCTTGCAGCATTAGAAGAGTGTAGATTAGTACCGTATAAACTAGTAGTATCATTAAGTCTCAACCTCACCCAGAGATCCTTTCTCGACTCCCTGCGAGAAAGAAATCCCAGAGCCATACAGTCATCAACCTCGTCCTGAGATCCCTTCTCGACTCCCTGCGAGAAGCAATCCCAGAGCCATAGTATCCATAACTCATCTCATCATTATTTTCTAGTTGTATTGATCAGGATACAACTCCGAGTGTCCTTTACCGTAGGACCGGCTATCGATAGAAATGTTCTTCCCTGCAGGGGTGCACCAACTTACCCACCACGCTCGCTTAACTCCGGCCGGATACACTTTACTGGGGCATGCCCGGCCTCGGCCAAACGATACACTGCAACCCTACCTACAGCTTAGCAGAGAGGTCCCTGTCGGACTAATCCTATGCGCAAGGGGGTCTTGGCCATCGCCCCTCGCCCTTCGGGTCGTTGCGAGCAGGGGGAGCTAGGCACCAGGGGGGCGCCAGTCCATCCCGGCCGCGAGGCTGAACTGGACGTCTGTCAGAGCCTTCGGCTGATGCTATGATGCAGAGTGCCCATAACTATTCCCATGTGATGGTTAGTACTATCTGGCCAGAGGCCTGCTCGGATCAAATATCCAAATCATAGTGGACTAGGGGCTTGCGGTAACGAGCAGAGACTCACGATCGATGTGACCCCGTCGCCCCGTCTCGAGGACTTACGGCAAGGGCTAAGAATGCCCGGCCACGCCTCGTATTCATCACTCGGGCACCATCCAGGCAACCCGTCTTCACATCACACGCGGGTACCCCTCAGGGTCGACCCGCCTTTCCAAGTAACAAATAGTACAGTCCAAGTATCCGTGTGTCCATAACATCAAGGGGATCTGAGGTGCCACCCTCGTTGGATTCCTACTCGATGCATCCGTCAAGGTGAACTCGGAGGAACCACCCTCGATGGGTTCACACTTGAGGTGTTGCACGACAGCGTCGTTATCAGAAGTGGGAAAGGAGGAATCACCCTCGATGACCACGACCGGATAGCTACTCTACAGAGTTAACATCAGAAGTGCTACAAGAGGTTTCACCCTCGGCACTCGATAGTAACGCTGCAGTGTCATTACAACTAAGGGGGATGATGTGCGGTGCTGGGGCCTGGTCTTCAATCCCGTTGATCGGGTCTTCTGACCATCCAGCGGGGCAGTCGAGACAAGTGGGGTCACTGATAGGTCTCTACCCAGCCTATACTAGACAGTTTAGGATAAGCAGGTAAGGTTTCAATAGCAGGTTACAATAAATAGGCTATGCATCAGAATAGGTAAAGCAGTAGCAGTAGCAATTCTAATGCAAGCATGAGAGAGAAAGAATGGGCGATATCGGTATGCTCAAGGGGGGGTGCTTGCCTGGTTGCTTGGCGGCAAAGGCAGGGTCTTCAGTAGGGTAACCAATCACCGGAGCTGCATCGGTCTCGGGGATGACGTCGGTGCCCGGGTCTAGCGAGAGGGAAGAGGGGGAGGAAACAAATAAATACACGGCGAACATAGGCAGCACAGAGCAGACTAAGCTAACGTGTGGTGCAGGGTTTGTAAAGACATATCTAAGTCATTTAGTTATTGTAGGAATTTGTTTGGATTAATTTTATACAAGCCAGTCACTATTCATTTATCGAAAACAGGCAAAAAGTTCCATGTTCATCTAGCTAGGGGCATCTGACAGAAATACGGAGGGCGTATTCAGATTCGTCTCGAAATTCTGAGCAAGTTTCATGTATAAATTATTTTCATCGGAGTTACAGATTAAAAGATATGATTTTCTGAAGTTTAAATTATTTTCTGAATTTATTTAATTATTTAAATCAAACATTATCCAGAATAGTGCATGATGGCGTCAGCATGATGTCACCATGACGTCAGCAGGTCAAACCCGGCTGACCGGGGTCAAACCTGACCAGTGGGTCCAGTGGGACCCATATGTCAGTCTCTGGTTAATTTAAATTGGGTTAATTTTAACTAATTAGCTAATTAAGCTACTGGGCCCACCTGTCAGTGTCTTATACTAATTACATATTAGATTTAAAGCTTAATTAGTTTAAAATATCGCAGGGGCCCACATGTCAGTGGCCGTAGCTGCCACGTCAACGCAGTTGACTTGGTCAACTGGTCAACGGGGGCCCTTGGGCCCACGGGTCAGTGACCCAAGGGGGGTGGCCCAGGTCGGCCACGTCGGCTCCGGCCGCCGGAGTTGCTTCGGCGAGCCCGAAAGCGGCGGAGCGGCACGGGAGAGCAGCGGGTTTCGCGCACGGTGGGTCAAATCGAGCGCCATTGCTTGCTCTCGATCGGGCATCCCGAGCCGCATCGATCTAGCCTACCAGCGCGAGCTACGGTGGTTGGAGTGGAGCGCGGTGAGCTCGTCGGCGGTGAGGTCCTTCGGGCGAGGTACGGGAACGGGGCTACGGGGCACAAAGTGAGCTGCCCGAAATGCCTACGGCACCTACTCGATGCGAGAAGCGGAACGGTGGCACGCACGGGACCAAAAGGTCACCGTGGCCACGCCGGCGACGAGGCCAGGCAGCGGCGCATTCGGGTGAGCGTGGAACGGGCGCTACAGGCGATCAGAGGAGGCAGGGGAGGGCGCATCCGACGCAGAGGCTCACCGGGGGAGCGTGGGGTCTGGGCAGAGGGCTCGGGGAGGACCGGCGTCATAGATCAACAACGAGGACAATGCGGTGGCCGAGCCAGAGAAGAAGAAGAATGCGGCAATGCGAGGGGCTCCGGGGCTCGATCCAGCAGTGTAGTGGAAGCAGACGACCACGACGGAGCTGTTGGACTTGCCGGGGCGATGAACGAACGACTGTGGCCACGGCTACGGTGATCGACGGCGACGGGGGCGCTCGGGTGAGGGGGAAGCAGAGAGGGAAAGAGGTGAGGAGTGGCCAGGGGGGGGGGCGGGGGAGCACTGGGCGCTGCCCTTTATCCACGGCGAGCGAGAGCGCGCGCTGTCGAGCGGTAGAGAGGGGGGCCTGGGTGCGGGCGTGCGTGCGTGCTGTGTGTTCGATAGCGGGCACGCGTGAGCAGTGCGGGAGGTGGGAGACGGCGCGGGGTGGGCTGGGCCACGGCTGTAGCGAGCAGGCCTAGGTCACAGTTTAGCGTTTAGGCCTTTTCCCCTTTTTCCTTTTTCTGTTTCTTTTCTTTTCTGTTTTGGCTAATTGTTTGAGCACCGATTTATTTTTGAAAAATATAAGAGCTGGCCCACAAATCACAGCACAGAATATCCTACCACCAAAAACTAGTTTGGGGTAAATATCATTTGATATTTATATTATATTAATTAATAGGTATTTAAAGATTATTTTCAGTCACTGTGGGAGGATGTTCAAGTCACTTATCCAATTTCAATAAGGTTGGTTATAATTTTAGAATGGTCTCTAGAATATTTGTCATTTAATGAACATTTAGTTTCTGGGTTTGGACAACTTTTATTTTCCACTTTGCCTTTAATTGGAGTTTGAACTAGGGGTTTGAAATGCACTATGATGCAAATGATGATTAGGCACTGTTAATCATGCTGACTTGTCATTATCAAGAGTGCTTAATGTGGCTAATGACAGGGGGTGTCACAATTCTCCTCCACTAATAAGAATTCTCGTCCCGAGAATTAAGAAGAAGACTGAAAGAAAGCGGGGTATTGTTGGAAGTTCTCCCAAAGAAATGTTCGGAAATTTTTTCAAATGACTGGAATATTTTTGATCCCCTCAAGCGGAGAAGCGATCAATGCATTCAAGGTGTAAATTGTAGCCTCAGCATTTCGAATTTTCCGGGCCCGGTAACTTACTAGCCTAGCGGACTAACGGAGGAAGCATTTCCTCATAATGAAGGTCATGCATGAATGCAAATTGTCAGAGATGATTGAACGTGATGCTGCTGAATTAAATAAAACAGAAGCAGGTACTGAGTTAACGAGAAGGGTACCCATCATAGCGGTAGGTTGGTCTTGGGCTTGTTCAATATCAATGTTGTAGGCGTGTCCATGACCCTGACCAACAGACCCAGTATTATAGTTGCGGGGCTGATTATTGTCACGATCATTTCCACGGCCAGTACGTGGGAGAGCCAACTGATTCTGAGCCTGGCGGCAGTCTTTAGCAAGGTGGCCTGGTTTGCGACACTTGAAGCACAGTCCATCTTCAGGGCGAAGAGGAGCATTGGGTGGAACACGTGGTGTAGCATAGTTGTTCCTTGGAGCAGGGGCAGGTGGACGGAACACGTTGTTGGGAATCCAGACTCGACGCTTCTGTGTTGAGCTTGAAGATGAGCCAACATCACGATTGCGTTTCGGCGAGGCCTTATGCTTTAGTTGAGCGATCTCAACCACAATGGCCTTGTTCACCAGCGTAGCAAAGTCGGGGCAGTCTTGAGCAACTAGGGCAAGCTCGGGGTCCGGATGGAGTCCATTACGGAACTTCTCCTGTCTACGAGCATCTGTAGTGATGTCTTCTTCAGCATAGCGGGATAGATCAAGGAATTCCTGCTGATAAGCTTCGACAGTCTTGTTCCCCTGTGTGAGATTGCGGAACTGGGTTTTCATGCGGTCCATAATTCCTTAAGGAATATAGCGGGCATGGAAAGCAGCCTGGAACTCAGGCCAGGTAACAACGGTTCCAGCATGCAGTGAGCGCTTGTGGGTGTCCCACCATTGAGCAGCGGGACCCTTCAAGAAGAAGGATGCGAAGGTGACAAATTTGGCAGGGGAGACATTCGCACACTCCATCTCGTGAGTGATGTCGCAAATCTAGTCATCGACATCCAGTGGCTTCTCAGAGTTGCGGAATGGGGTGGGGTTAAGTCGCATAAATTCTGGCAGAGTTATTGAAGGAGGATTCTGGTTCTGGTTGTTCTATTGCGGGAACTGGCCCATAATCCCAGTCATGAACTGGCGGTTGAGTTCGAATTGTTGCATCATAGCAGCCATATAGTATGGCGGTGGTGGGCGTTCAGGGGCACGACCACGACCACGACCACCTGGTCTAACCATCCTGCTAAGGAACAACAGGGGGTAGTTTAGTAAAAGCAATTGCGAGTGTTTAGCGACAAGCTTGATGTAACTCGACAACATTTAAGCAGTGTAACAGATACATAACAGTAGTCAATTAAGACATACAGATCCATGCACAGAGTCGGGTACATGCAGACAGCATAACGATGCAAATTTAAAGGCTAGACATGCTAGGCGGCACGCAGGCTCGCGGTAATGAAGTACACAACGAGACATAGCAAAGGCTACATCAGCGTCGGAGAGGACCATCGGAATGGAGTAACTGCAAGTGCGGACGTCGAATATTTGTCGCGGAAGGATCCTGAGCTCCATGTGCACTCTGATGCAGAACCCGGCCTTGTGCTGCAAGAAGTGGTCCACATGTAGGTATGTGACCTCTAACGGCAGGCCAGTCAACACCAGCATACATCTGAGTCCTGGGCGGATAAAGGTTGTGCTTCAGATGTATCCCTGCACGAACAGCTGGTAGCAGCTGTGTCATAGCATCGTAGAGATGTGCTCGAGTGGCAAACAACTCGATGGAAAGAGCCCGAACAGTGCAATCCAGAGCCTGAGTGCACTGAATCAGAACGCGCTGGTCGTAGCGACGAGGCTCGTACGGGGCACAGATAGCTGTGTAGTATCCAGTAGCATCTCCAGTAGGGGCATACGGAATGTATCGGAACTCAGAGGCATCCAAGCTATCGCTGGACTCTCCTCGAAGACATGCGATAGCAGAGTAGGCGGCATCATGGACTGCCATCTCAACCATCACGCCGATACCATGGAAGAGGTGCAGCTCAGTGTCTGAGTCATCGCGCTGATCATAGATACGAACATCAGCATGGTACTATTCCTGGTTGAACTCACGATAATCCTCATAGACCATGTACTCGGGGTACCAACGGTAGCCCAGTCTGGTCAGGAGGGCGATCAGGACAGCTGGGAAACCAGGGGCACCACGAGCGCAAGTGCGAAGCACAAGCTGCATCGTAGGGCGTGGTGGAAACAAGCGATCCATCTGAAACAGAGGAAATTTAGGACTTGTCAAAAGACAATGATAAGTATATTACAACTCGGGGAAAAAGGTTAAACAAAACAATGGAAAGGAAAAGGAAATGATTATCATATTATTCAGATCAATGATATGGAATTTAGCACAGATATCCAGCTCTCCGGGTAGATGAGATGCACGAGATCCTAAGTGTCGATGTTAGTAAAATTTTTAACCGGAATAGAAGAGAGAGCGGAGTCCCAGAGTATAGACGAGGAGTAAAAGATCCTAATACCACCCAATTGGCAACGTGGGCCCGTAAGCCACACAGCCAAGTTAGTAAAATAGTTTTGGACTACTAGACTCAACTTCGGCCAAGGAGTTGGAAAGGGGGGTCCTAGAGGCAGTCTGCTCTGATACCAACTTGTGACGCCCCCGGCTCAATCGTGCACTAATCATACATGCAAATGCACACGATCAAGCCTAAGGACTCGCCGAAAGATATCACAACACAACTCTAAAGCATAAATAAAGTCATACAAGCTTTATATTACAAGCCAGGGGCCTCGAGGGCTCGAATACATAAGCTCGATGTCATACAAGCATTAGCGGAAGCGTCAGATATCTGAGTACAGACATAAGTTCACAGATAGGCCCTTAGAAAGGCGGGGCAAAATAAAACACTACGATCGAAAGGCGTAGGCCTCCTGCCTGGGACCCTCCGATCCTACTCCTGGTCGTCGGCAAGCTCGTAGTAGTAACCACCCTCGGGGTAGTAGTAGCGATCGTCGGCGGGGGCAGCTGTCTCAGGGGCTCCATCATCTGGTTGCATCAAAAGGATATGGGGAAAAAAGAAAGCAAAGCAACCGTGAGTACTCATCCGAAGTACTCAGCAAGCAAGGATCTACACTACATATGCAACATTATCAAAGAGAGGCTGTATGTGTGGACTGGGCTGCAGAAATGCCAGAATAGGGGAAGGCCTAGTCCTATCGAAGACTAGCATCTTCAGCGGTCTTGCAGCATTAGAAGAGTGTAGATTAGTACCGTATAAAGTAGTAGTATCATTAAGTCTCAACCTCACCCAGAGATCCTTTCTCGACGCCCTGCGAGAAAGAAATCCCAGAGCCATACAGTCATCAACCTCGTCCTCAGATCCCTTCTCAACTCCCTGCGAGAAGCAATCCCAGAGCCATAGTATCCATATCACATCTCATCATTATGTTCTAGTTGTATTGATCGGGATACAACTCTGAGTGTCCTTTACCGTAGGACCGGCTATCGATAGAAATGTTCTTCCCTGTAGGGGTGCACCAACTTACCCACCACGCTCGCTCAACTCTGGCCGGATACACTTTACTGGGGCATGCCCGGCCTCGGCCAAACGATACACCGCAACCCTACCTACAGCTTAGCAGAGAGGTCCCCGTCGGACTAATCCTATGCGCAAGGGGGTCTTGGCCATCGCCCCTCGCCCTCCAGGTCGTTGCGAGCAGGGGCAGCCAGGCACCAGGGGGGCACCGATCCGTCCCGGCCGCGAGGCTGAACTGGACGTCTGTCAGAGCCTTTGGCTGATGCTACGATGTAGAGTGCCCATAACTATTCCCACGTGATGGTTAGTGCTATCAGGCCAGAGGCCTGCTCGGATCAAATATCCAAATCGTAGTGGACTAGGGGCTTGCGGTAACGAGCAGAGACTCACGATCGATGTGACCCCGTCGCCCCGTCTCGAGGACTTGCGGCAAGGGCTAAGAATGCCTGGCCACGCCTCATATTCATCACTCGGGCACCATCCAGGCAACCCGTCTTCACATCATACGCGGGTACCCCTCAGGGTCGACCCGCCTTTCCAAGTAACAAATAGTACAGTCCAAGTATCCGTGTGTCCATAACATCAAGCGGATCCGAGGTGCCACCCTCGTTGGATTCCTACTCGATGTATCCGTCAAGGTGAACTCGGAGGAACCACCCTCGATGGGTTCACACTTGAGGTGTTGCACGATAGCATCATTATCGGAAGTGGGAAAGGAGGAACCACCCTCGATGACCACGACCGGATAGCTACTCTACAGAGTTAACATCAGAAGTGCTACAAGAGGTTTCACCGTCGGCACTCGATAGTAACGTTGCAGTGTCGTTACAACTAAGGGGGATGATGTGTGGTGCCGGGGCCTGGTCTTCAATCCCTTGATCGGGTCTTCTAATAATCTAGCGGGGCAGTCGGGACAAGTGGGGTCACTGATAGGTCTCTACCCAGCCTATACTAGACAGTTTAGGATAAGTAGGTAAGGTTTCAATAGCAAGTTACAATAAATAGGCTATGCATCAGAATAGGTAAAGCAGTAGCAGTAGCAATTCTAATGCAAGCATGAGATAGAAAGAATGGGTGATATCGGTATGCTCAAGGGGGGGGGGTGCTTGCCTGGTTGCTTGGCGGCAAAGGCAGGGTCTTCAGTAGGGTAACCAATCACCGGAGCTGCGTCGGTCTTGGGGATGACGTCGGTGCCGGGGTCTAGCGAGAGGGAAGAGGGGGGAGGAAACAAATAAATACACGGTGAACATAGACAGCATAGAGCAGACTTAGCTAACGTGCGGTGCAGGGTTGTCTAAACACATATCTAAGTCATTTAGTTATTTTAGGAATTTGTTTGGATTTATTTTATACAAGCCAGTCACTATTCATTTATCAAAAATAGGCAAAAAGTTCAATGTTCATCTAGCTAGGGGCATCTGACAGAAATACGAAGGGCGTATTCAGATTCGTATCGAAATTCTGAGCAAGTTTCATGTATAAATTATTTTCATCGGAGTTACAGATTAAAAGATATGATTTTCTGAAGTTTAAATGATTTTCTGAATTTATTTAATTATTTAAATCAAACATTATCTAGAATAGTGCATGATGGCGTCAGCATGACGTCACCATGACGTCAGCAGGTCAAACCCGGCTGACCAGGGTCAAACCTGACCTGTGGGTCCAGTGGGACCCACATGTCAATCTCTGGTTAATTTAAACTGGGTTAATTTTAACTAATTAGCTAATTAAGCTACTGGGCCCTCCTGTCAGTGTCTTATACTAATTACAGATTAGATTTAAAGCTTAATTAGTTTAAAATATCGAAGGGGCCCACATGTCAGTGGCCGTAGCTGCCACGTCAACGCAGTTGACTTGGTCAACTGGTCAACGGGGCCCCTGGGCCCACGGGTCAGTGACCCAAGGGGGTGGCCCAGGTCGGCCACGTCGGCTCTGGCCGTCGGAGTTGCTCCGGCGAGCCCGAAAGCGGCGGAGCGGCACGGGAGAGCTGCGGGTTTCGCGCACGGTGGGTCAAATCGAGCGCCGTTGCTTGCTCTCGATCGGGCATCCCGAGCCGCGTCGATCTAGCCTACCGGCACGAGCTGCGGTGGTCGGAGTGGAGCGCGGTGAGCTCGTCGGCGGCAAGGTCCTTCGGGCGAGGTACGGGAACAGGGCTACGGGGCGCAAAGCGAGCTGTGCGAAATGCCTACGGCGCCTACTCGATGCGAGAAGTGGAACGGTGGCACGCACGGGACAAAAAGGTCACCGTGGCCACGCCGGCGATGAGGCCAGGCAGCGGCGCATTCGGGTGAGCGTGGAACGGGCGCTACCGGCGATCAGAGGAGGCAGGGGAGGGCGCATCCGGTGCAGAGGCTCACCGGGGGAGCGTGGGGTCTGGGCAGAGGGCTCGGGGAGGACCGGCGTCGTAGATCAACGACGAGGACGATGCGGTGGCCGAGCCGGAGAAGAAGAAGAATGCGGCGACGCGAGGGGCTTCGGGGCTCGTTCTAGCGGTGTAGTGGAAGTAGACGACCACGGCAGAGCTGTTGGACTTGCCGGGGTGACGAACGAATGACGGTGGCCACGGCTACGGCGATCGATGGCGACGGGGGCGCTCGGGTGAGGGGGAAGCAGAGAGGGAAAGAGGTGAGGAGTGGCCAGGGGGGCCGGGGGAGCGCTGGATGCTGCCCTTTATCCACGGCGAGCGAGAGCGCGCGCTGTCGAGCGGGAGAGAGGGGGGGCCGAGGTGCGGGCGTGCGTGCGTGCTGTGTGTTCGACAGCGGGCACGTGTGAGCAGTGCGGGAGGTGGGAGACGGCGCGGGGTGGGCTGGGCCACGGCTGTAGCGAGCAGGCCTAGGTGCATAGTAGAGCGTTTAGGCCTTTTCCCCTTTTTCCTTTTTCTGTTTCTTTTCTTTTCTGTTTTGGCTAATTGTTTGAGCACCAATTGATTTTTGAAAAATATAAGAGCTGGCCCACAAATCACAGCACAGAATATCCTACCACCAAAAACTAGTTTGGGGTAAATATCATTTGATATTTATATTATATTAATTAATAGGTATTTAAAGATTATTTTCAGTCACTGTGGGAGGATGTTCAAGTCACTTATCCAATTTCAAAAAGGTTGGTTATAATTTTAGAATGGTCTCTAGAATATTTTTCATTTAATGAACATTTAGTTTCTGGGTTTGGACAACTTTTATTTTCCACTTTGCCTTTAATTGGAGTTTGAACTAGGGGTTTGAAATGCACTATGATGCAAATGATGATTAGGCACTGTTAATCATGCTGACTTGTCATTATCAAGAGTGCTTAATGTGGCTAATGACAGGGGGTGTCACAGTGAAGAAGAAAAAGAATAGAAGGAAAAGTAGAGGTAAAAAGGTATCTCTCCCAAGTAATGTTGCTCCTAGTATTGTTGTGCCTCATGAGAGTGAATCAAAAATAATTGTGGAAGATGATATACTTGATGATGATATTGCTTCTTTGACTTATTGTACAATGTCTGAAGGAACTATTGAGGATGATTTTATTATGCCTATTACTCATTACGATAATTATGATTGGGAAAATAATGATACTTCTTATAATCTTGAAAATCTTTATGGCACCGACTTGGAAGAATATGATAATAATTGTTATACTATTGGTGCTATTCATACTATTGATGATAATAGTTATAATGCTAACGATATGCAACCCAACAAGCTTGGGGATGCTATGTTTGATGAGAATGACATGTTTGAGAATTTACTTGCTGCAATTAATGTTTGTCCCAAGCTTGGGGATGCTATGCTTAATGAAGATGATCTTTTTAGTCCCCCTACTTTGAATGATCAAATTTGTTATGATGATTGCATGCCTCCTACTTATGATGATTATTTTGATGATACTTATGTTATAAAAAGTAGTGATGATTATATTTATAAAACTCATCATAATTATGATTACCCCTTTTTTTGAACATTACTCTTTTAATGTGGAAACAATTTATAGTATTCGAGTTTCATGCGATACTCCCACTTTTATGAATGAGAAGAAATTCGCTTATGTGGAGAGTAATAAAAATTCTATGCTTGTAGATCATGAAAAGAATGCTTTATATGATAGCTAAATTGATGCTACTAAAAATTATTATGAGAGAGGGACATATGATTCATGATGCTCCCGTTATGTTTCAATTCTTTACTTCTATGCGAGCATCATTGAAATCATCATGCCAAGCTAAAAGAGCATTAAAGAAAAGCGCTTATTGGGAGACAACCCAACATTTACCCCTACTGTTTTTGCATGTTCACATGATTAAGATACTGTGGTAATCATGTTTTATATGTTTTCTTTCAATAATGTGCCAAGTAAAGCCTTTGGGATTGTGTGGATGCTTGTTGATTTGATTCTATGCAAAAACAGAAACTTTTCCATCCAGTGCTGGAATTTCTATTCTGTACTGGGCATGAGAAAATTCTGAAATTTTTACACAGTATTGGGTTACAAATTTTTTACGTTGTCCTTATTTTTCAGAATTTTTTGAGGTACAGAAGTATGGTTTTGAAATCGCTTACTACACACTGTTCTGTTTTTGACAGATTCTATTTTCGGTGCATAGTTTGCTTGTTTTAGTGTTTCCATAGCTTACATTGAGTTATATAAATTGTGGAAATGATAGAATACATTAGGAATTATGTGAGAACAATTATGAATCTTGTCTTGATAGTACCTAAGTGGATGGTTTATTTTTATCATACTAACCTATCTCACGAAGTTCCGTTAAGTTTCGTGTGATTGAAGTTTTCAAGTTTAGGGTTCGATATCAATATAAGGAGAATAAGGACTGGCAAGACCCTAAGCTTGGGGATGCCCAAGGCAACCCAAGGTAAAATTCAAGGAAGACTCAAGCATCTAAGCTTGGGGATGCCCCGGAAGGCATCCCCTCTTTCGTCTTCAACACTATCAGTAACCTAACTCGGAGCTATATTTTTATTCGTCACATAATATGAGTTTTGCTTGGAGCATTATTTTATTTTGTTGATATTTGCTTGCTATTATCAATAATCATGGTTTGTATCTTTTAGTTCAATAAAATGCCAATTATAGCCTTTACCATGCTCAGTTTGCAAGTTCATGTTTTGCTGTTTGAAAACAGAAAGTTTTCTGTTATGTCCAGAATATTCCTCAATAGTCAGAACATGATAAAAATCTGAAATTTTTACACAGTAATCATGCATGAGTTCTCTATCACGTGGTAAGTTTTTAGAATATTTGGAGTTAGGGAAGTATGAATTTTAAATCCCCTTTTATGGAATGTTCTGTTTTGGCAGATTTCGGTTATAGTTGCATTGTATGCATACGTTGCTTGTTTAATGTTTCTATTTTTGGATAGGAGTATTAAATATGAAGAGGCATGTAGTATCCAATGTTTAATTATAATTTTTGTGATTTTCTATAGTAGAGAATGTTAAGGTTTTTAGTTGATTTATACTAACTTATCTCACGAGTTCTTGTTGAGTTTTGTGTGGATGAAGTATTTAAGATTTAGGAAAACCGTGATATGAGAGGAATTAAGGAGACACAAAAGCTCAAGCATGGGGATGCCCAAGGCATCCCAATATAATATTTCAAGAAGTCTCAAGCATTTAAGCTTGGGGATGCCCCGGTAGGCATCCCAACTTTCTTCATCAACAATTATCGGTCAGTTTTGGTTGAGCCTAAGTTTTTGCTTCTTCACATGATATGTGCTACCCTTGGAAAGTCATTTTATTTTGTTTTTATTTCTGTTTGAATAAAATAATAAGATCTGATTTTTTTTATTGAGAGAGAGTCCTCACATAGCCACCTATTTACTTAACTACTCATTTGATTTTCACTTATATCTTTTTGGAGTAGTTTGTCATTTACTCTTGTGCTTCAATTATATCCTATGAGTAAATTGTGAAAGAATTGAATATCATAAAGTTGAGATTATATATGCTTCATATGCTTGTCCCATGGGGAGTAGTGACTTCACATACAAGAAGTATAAGTGGTAAAATTTATTGAAAGTTAACAAGCATAGCATTGGTCAATGATGCAATTCATGAAAGAATTAATAAGGGAAGAGAAGATTCACATGCAAATACACTATCTTGGACATATTTTATGATTGTGAGCCCCTATTAAGTATTTTATGTGAAATTGTTGACGTTGGACAAGGAAGACAACGTAATGAATTATGTTTGCTTATATTCACATAGAAGCTATATTGTCATAGATCCTCTAACATGTGGTGCTTGCTCAATATCTTTGCAAGCCAAAAATACGCACCAAGTAGAGATACTACTTGTGCATCCAAAACCCTTAAACCCAGTTTCATGTCATGAGAGTCCACTATATCTACCTATGGATTGAATAAGATCCTTCAAGTAAGTTGTCATCGGTGCAAAAAGCAGTAAAAATTGCCTCTAAATATGTCTAAACTTTTATTGTAAGGGAAATAAGCATTGTACGAACTTGTGATGGTAAAGAAATAAAAGCGACGGACTGCATAATAAAGGTTGCTATCACAAGGGGCAATATAATGTGACATTCCTTTGCATTAAGGCCTTGTGCATCCAAAAATAAAAAGCGCATGACAACCTCTGCTTCCCTCTGCGAAGGGCCTATCTATTACTTCTATGCATTTACTTTTATGTATTTTTTTATGCAAGAGTCAATAGTGTTCTCCTCTATTCCTTTTTATTTTTCTCTTTTGCAAGCATCATGTGGTGGGGAAAGATCTAGGCATATATATCCAGTTGGATATGAGTGATCATGAGTTATTATTGTTGACATCACCCTTGAGGTGAATAAGTTGGGAGGTGAAATTATAAGCCCCTATCTTTCTATGTGTCTGGCTGAAACTTTTTGCTCCATATATATGTCGTGAGTGTTAGCAATCATAGAAGACTAAATGATGGTTGAGTTTGTGGACTTGCTAATAAGCTCCTACATGAGACCCTTCCTGAAAATATGATGAATTGCAATTGCATTGTTGACTGAGAACATAGTTTGTTAGTTTTCAAGAAAGTTTATGGCCTATACTTTAAACATGTGAATAGCTCGCTACTTGATCATGAGAAGTTTTATGAGCTACTCATTATGATATATATTGATGCTAGTAAAAGTGACTGAAATTACCATTGATCAAACTTATGCACTATGCTAGCATTCACACTTCATAAATTATTTCTTTTATCATTTACCTACTTGAGGACGAGCAGGAATTAAGCTTGGGGATGCTGATACGTCTCCAATGTATCTATAATTTATGAAATACGCATGCCATGTTTATAACAATTCTATATGGTTTTGGTATGATTTGATTAGAACTAACCCGTACTGACACTGTTTTCAGCAGAACTACCGTGGTGTTGTTTTTGTGCAGAAATGAAAGTTCTCCAAATGATCTGAAACTTTTTGGAGATTTTTTATGGAACAAATAAAAAATACTGGAACCAAGACCCACTGAGGGGGCCACCCAGTGCCCACAAGGCACCAGGGCGCGCCACCCCCCTGGCATGCCCTAATACCTTGTGGGGCCCACGTGGCTCCGTTTCGCGTGATTCCAACGCTAGAAAATCATATATATTCAGAAACCCCCAAAAGTTAACCTAGATGAGTTTTTACGCCACCGCAAGCCTCTGTACCTCCACGATCTCATCTACATCCCTTTTTCGGCACCCTGCTGGAGGGGAGAAAGCATCACCGGAGGCCATCTTCATCATCCCGGCAGTCTCCATGACGAGGAGGGAGTAGTTCACCCACGGGGCTGAGGGTTTGTACCAGTAGCTATGTGTTTTATCTCTCTCTCTCTCTCTCGTCTTCTTGATTTGGCACGATCTTGATGTATCGCAAGCTTTGTTAATATCGTTGGATCTTATGGGGTTTCTTTTCTCTCTATCCTTGTTGTGATGAATAGAATCTTTTCCCTTTGAGGTTTCGTTATTGTCAGATTGAATATTTCAGATTTGAGAACACTTGATGTATGTCTTGCATATGAATACCCATGGTGACAATGGGGTATTATATTGATTCACTTGATATATGTTTTGGCATTCAACTCACAGATTCCCGCGGTGACATTGGGGTAATCTATGCATAGGTGTTGATGCACATTTTCATGATCTTTTCTCCGATAGAAACTTTGGGGTGCTCCTTGGAGTTCTTTGTGTGGATTGAATATTATGATTATGAAGTTGTTTGATGCATATCGTATAATCAACTCATGGATACTTGTGGTGACATTGGAGTATGTAGGTGACATTAGAGTTGGTTGATGTGTATCATATGGTGTTATTTTAGTACGAACTCTAGGGCTGTTTGTGACACTTATAGGAATAGCTCAATAGATCGATCGGAAAGAATAACTTTGAGGTGGTTTCGTACCCTACAAACAATTTTTATCATATGTTCTCCGCTAATAGGAATTTGGGAGTGATTCTTTATTGCACGTTGTGGGATGGTTATATGATCCAATTATATTAGTATTGTTGAGAGATTGCACTAGCGAAAGTATGAACCCTAGGCCTTATTTTCAAGCATTGCAAAACCATTTGTGCTCACTTTTATTACTAGTTACCTTGCTGTTTTTATTATTTCAGATTACAAAAACCTATATCTACTATCCATATTACACTTGTATCACCATCTATTCGCCGAACTAGTGCACCTATACAATTTACCATTTGTATTGGGTGTGTTGGGGACACCAGAGACTCTTTGTTATTTGGTTGCAGGGTTGTTTGAGAGAGACCATCTTCATGCTACGCCTCCCACGGATTGATAAACCTTAGGTCATCCACTTGAGGGAAAATTGCTACGGGGGGGGGGGGGGGGGGGGGGGGGGGGGGGGGGGGGGGGGGGGGGGGGGGGGGGGGGGGGGGGGGGGGGGGGGGGGGGGGGGGGGGGGGGGGGGGGGGGGGGGGGGGGGGGGGGGGGGGGGGGGGGGGGGGGGGGGGGGGGGGGGGGGGGGGGGGGGGGGGGGGGGGGGGGGGGGGGGGGGGGGGGGGGGGGGGGGGGGGGGGGGGGGGGGGGGGGGGGGGGGGGGGGGGGGGGGGGGGGGGGGGGGGGGGGGGGGGGGGGGGGGGGGCTGTCCTACAAACCTCTGCGCTTGGAGGCCCAACATGAGTCTACAAGAACAAGACATCAATTTGCGTGTATGATTAGTGCACGATTGAGTCGGGGGCGTCACAAGTTGGTATCAGAGCCGACTGCCTGTAGGTAGCCCCCTTTCCAACTTCTTGGCTGAAGTTGAGTCTAGTCTTTGAAAAATTGTGTTGCTAACCTTGTTGTGTGGTTTACGGGCCCACATCGTTAATGGATGGGTTATGATCTTTTATTCCTCTTCTTTACTCTGGTACTCTGATATCTCTTCTATTTAGGTTGAAGATTTTGCTGACTCTAACATTAGGTTCTCATAATCACTTCATTCCGGAGAGCCCCTTCATCCCAGATGATCGCTTGCTTCACCAGAAGGTTTCGAAGATACCGCTCGATGTTTCCCGAGACCCTTGTGCCATCGCCTTGGCAGTTCCCTACCACTGATAAATCCCTGTGCATAACTACACATCCTTGCCATTTGTACCTTCATTCCCAGTTGTTCTTGTATTTACGAGATACCCCAAAATACTCTCCGTTGTTCCGAGAATCCTTTGTGCCTACTTCCTTGTAGCTTCTTTTCGCACTGCGGATAATTCCTCACACATAACGGGAATTCGTTCATCCCCAGTTATTCATGAGTTTTGCAAAATATTTCATAATGCTATCCGATCTTCCACAAATCCTCTGCAGCCTATTGCTCTTGACCTTCCTTACGTGCTTGCATTATGGTTAATTCCATATGTCTCGCAATATTCATTAGCATTCTTTGTCATTGTCATTCCGAGACTATTGATTCAATATGTATGTGCATGATCCCTATCATCCGTCGATTCCTAGAACTCATCCTTCCGGCTCAGATGTCATTTTGGACATGAGTTGGTTCTCGGCCAATCATGTTGCAATTGATTGTCCATCTAGTTCTATTCAACTTACTCATCTTTTGACCAGAGCCTCCGCGTCTGATCCTTCATTTTGGAAATCCTAATTCCTTTGTATTTAAGCGTCAAATTATTCATATGCTTATATAATCTGATGCCTTTGCATTGCTTCTTCTTTTGGTTGAGTACCGATACTCCCCTCAGATCCTTTTCTGACCACCTGATCTTTTGTTAGATTATGTTATCCGACAGTGTCCTTCATATTCAATAACTCTTAATACATCTTTGTTGCTTATGAGTCTGTACTCAACAATGCCATTCCTAGCTGACCGGCTACGTAAATATCGGGCTAATCTTAACTGTGATACTTGGTCCTCCTTCCTGGTGCACATTTCTAACAATGGGCTAAGCCTGTGTCAAACTTTCATCATCATATCATTTTGCTTACACCACATGAATCCGAGTGTCATATCCGTGGTTTTGTTGACCTTGAACCTCATTCCATCTGCTTTGATCATCTTACTGATCAATTTCATCTTCATGAGACCTCTCGACAAATGTGTCAAGATAAGCGTCAACATTTTGACTCCTTTTGAGATGACAACCGCATTCATGGTGAGAAATACCATCCTTGCTCTTCGATGATTTGTGTTATCATTGACAACATCCTTGATTTTTTTGCCAACATAGACTTGGTCAAGCTTTAGTTATACCTTGAGTTCTTGCAGTTCCTAGAATTGTTCCTTTGTATCTCTTGTGATCTTCAGACCAAACCTTTACTTGCAACGGGGGGGGGGGGGGGGGGGGGGGGGGGGGGGGGGGGGGGGGGGGGGGGGGGGGGGGGGGGGGGGGGGGGGGGGGGGGGGGGGGGGGGGGGGGGGGGGGGGGGGGGGGGGGGGGGGGGGGGGGGGGGGGGGGGGGGGGGGGGGGGGGGGGGGGGGGGGGGGGGGGGGGGGGGGGGGGGGGGGGGGGGGGGGGGGGGGGGGGGGGGGGGGGGGGGGGGGGGGGGGGGGGGGGGGGGGGGGGGGGGGGGGGGGGGGGGGGGGGGGGGGGGGGGGGGGGGGGGGGGGGGGGGGGGGGGGGGGGGGGGGGGGGGGGGGGGGGGGGGGGGGGGGGGGGGGGGGGGGGGGGGGGGGGGGGGGGGGGGGGGGGGGGGGGGGGGGGGGGGGGGGGGGGGGGGGGGGGGGGGGGGGGGGGGGGGGGGGGGGGGGGGGGGGGGGGGGGGGGGGGGGGGGGGGGGGGGGGGGGGGGGGGGGGGGGGGGGGGGGGGGGGGGGGGGGGGGGGGGGGGGGGGGGGGGGGGGGGGGGGGGGGGGGGGGGGGGGGGGGGGGGGGGGGGGGGGGGGGGGGGGGGGGGGGGGGGGGGGGGGGGGGGGGGGGGGGGGGGGGGGGGGGGGGGGGGGGGGGGGGGGGGGGGGGGGGGGGGGGGGGGGGGGGGGGGGGGGGGGGGGGGGGGGGGGGGGGGGGGGGGGGGGGGGGGGGGGGGGGGGGGGGGGGGGGGGGGGGGGGGGGGGGGGGGGGGGGGGGGGGGGGGGGGGGGGGGGGGGGGGGGGGGGGGGGGGGGGGGGGGGGGGGGGGGGGGGGGGGGGGGGGGGGGGGGGGGGGGGGGGGGGGGGGGGGGGGGGGGGGGGGGGGGGGGGGGGGGGGGGGGGGGGGGGGGGGGGGGGGGGGGGGGGGGGGGGGGGGGGGGGGGGGGGGGGGGGGGGGGGGGGGGGGGGGGGGGGGGGGGGGGGGGGGGGGGGGGGGGGGGGGGGGGGGGGGGGGGGGGGGGGGGGGGGGGGGGGGGGGGGGGGGGGGGGGGGGGGGGGGGGGGGGGGGGGGGGGGGGGGGGGGGGGGGGGGGGGGGGGGGGGGGGGGGGGGGGGGGGGGGGGGGGGGGGGGGGGGGGGGGGGGGGGGGGGGGGGGGGGGGGGGGGGGGGGGGGGGGGGGGGGGGGGGGGGGGGGGGGGGGGGGGGGGGGGGGGGGGGGGGGGGGGGGGGGGGGGGGGGGGGGGGGGGGGGGGGGGGGGGGGGGGGGGGGGGGGGGGGGGGGGGGGGGGGGGGGGGGGGGGGGGGGGGGGGGGGGGGGGGGGGGGGGGGGGGGGGGGGGGGGGGGGGGGGGGGGGGGGGGGGGGGGGGGGGGGGGGGGGGGGGGGGGGGGGGGGGGGGGGGGGGGGGGGGGGGGGGGGGGGGGGGGGGGGGGGGGGGGGGGGGGGGGGGGGGGGGGGGGGGGGGGGGGGGGGGGGGGGGGGGGGGGGGGGGGGGGGGGGGGGGGGGGGGGGGGGGGGGGGGGGGGGGGGGGGGGGGGGGGGGGGGGGGGGGGGGGGGGGGGGGGGGGGGGGGGGGGGGGGGGGGGGGGGGGGGGGGGGGGGGGGGGGGGGGGGGGGGGGGGGGGGGGGGGGGGGGGGGGGGGGGGGGGGGGGGGGGGGGGGGGGGGGGGGGGGGGGGGGGGGGGGGGGGGGGGGGGGGGGGGGGGGGGGGGGGGGGGGGGGGGGGGGGGGGTAGCAATTTTCCCTCAAGTGGATGACCTAAGGTTTATCAATCCGTGGGAGGCGTAGCATGAAGATGGTCTCTCTCAAACAACCCTGCAACCAAATAACAAAGAGTCTCTGGTGTCCCCAACACACCCAATACAAATGGTAAATTGTATAGGTGCACTAGTTCGGCGAATAGATGGTGATACAAGTGTAATATGGATAGTAGATATAGGTTTTTGTAATCTGAAATAATAAAAACAGCAAGGTAACTAGTAATAAAAGTGAGCACAAATGGTTTTGCAATGCTTGAAAATAAGGCCTAGGGTTCATACTTTCGCTAGTGCAATCTCTCAACAATACTAATATAATTGGATCATATAACCATCCCACAACGTGCAATAAAGAATCACTCCCAAATTCCTATTAGCGGAGAACATATGATAAAAATTGTTTGTAGGGTACGAAACCACCTCAAAGTTATTCTTTCCGATCGATCTATTGAGCTATTCCTATAAGTGTCACAAACAGCCCTAGAGTTCGTACTAAAATAACACCATATGATACACATCAACCAACTCTAATGTCACCTACATACTCCAATGTCACCACAAGTATCCATGAGTTGATTATACGATATGCATCAAACAACTTCATAATCATAATATTCAATCCACACAAAGAACTCCAAGGAGCACCCCAAAGTTTCTATCGGAGAAAAGATCATGAAAATGTGCATCAACACCTATGCATAGATTACCCCAATGTCACCGCGGGAATCTGTGAGTTGAATGCCAAAACATATATCAAGTGAATCAATATAATACCCCATTGTCACCATGGGTATTCATATGCAAGACATACATCAAGTGTTCTCAAATCTGAAATATTCAATCTGACAATAACGAAACCTCAAAGGGAAAAGATTCTATTCATCACAACAAGGATAGAGAGAAAAGAAACCCCATAAGATCCAACGATATTAACAAAGCTTGCGATACATCAAGATCGTGCCAAATCAAGAAGACGAGAGAGAGAGAGAGAGATAAAACACATAGCTACTGGTACAAACCCTCAGCCCCGTGGGTGAACTACTCCCTCCTCGTCATGGAGACTGCCGGGATGATGAAGATGGCCTCCGGTGATGCTTTCTCCCCTCCAGCAGGGTGCCGAAAAAGGGATGTAGATGAGATCGTGGAGGTACAGAGGCTTGCGGTGGCGTAAAAACTCATCTAGGTTAACTTTTGGGGGTTTCTGAATATATATGATTTTCTAGCGTTGGAATCACGCGAAACGGAGCCACGTGGGCCCCACAAGGTATTAGGGCATGCCAGGGGGGTGGCGCGCCCTGGTGCCTTGTGGGCACTGGGTGGCCCCCTCAGTGGGTCTTGGTTCCAGTATTTTTTATTTGTTCCATAAAAAATCTCCAAAAAGTTTCAGATCATTTGGAGAACTTTCATTTCTGCACAAAAACAACACCACGGTAGTTCTGCTGAAAACAGTGTCAGTACGGGTTAGTTCTAATCAAATCATACCAAAACCATATAGAATTGTTATAAACATGGCATGCGTATTTCATAAATTATAGATACATTGGAGACGTATCAGCATCCCCAAGCTTAATTCCTGCTCGTCCTCAAGTAGGTAAATGATAAAAGAAATAATTTATGAAGTGTGAATGCTAGCATAGTGCATAAGTTTGATCAATGGTAATTTCAGTCACTTTTACTAGCATCAATATATATCATAATGAGTAGCTCATAAAACTTCTCATGATCAAGTAGCGAGCTATTCACATGTTTAAAGTATAGGCCATAAACTTTCTTGAAAACTAACAAACTATGTTCTCAGTCAACAATGCAATTGCAATTCATCATATTTTCAGGAAGGGTCTCATGTAGGAGCTTATTAGCAAGTCCACAAACTCAACCATCATTTAGTCTTCTATGATTGCTAACACTCACGACATATATATGGAGCAAAAAGTTTCAGCCAGACACATAGAAAGATAGGGGCTTATAATTTCACCTCCCAACTTATTCACCTCAAGGGTGATGTCAACAATAATAACTCATGATCACTCATATCCAACTGGATATATATGCCTAGATCTTTCCCCACCACATGATGCTTGCAAAAGAGAAAAATAAAAAGGAATAGAGGAGAACACTATTGACTCTTGCATAAAAAAATACATAAAAGTAAATGCATAGAAGTAATAGATAGGCCCTTCGCAGAGGGAAGCAGAGGTTGTCATGCGCTTTTTATTTTTGGATGCACAAGGCCTTAATGCAAAGGAATGTCACATTATATTGCCCCTTGTGATAGCAACCTTTATTATGCAGTCCGTCGCTTTTATTTCTTTACCATCACAAGTTCGTACAATGCTTATTTCCCTTACAATAAAAGTTTAGACATATTTAGAGGCAATTTTTACTGCTTTTTGCACCGATGACAACTTACTTGAAGGATCTTATTCAATCCATAGGTAGATATAGTGGACTCTCATGACATGAAACTGGGTTTAAGGGTTTTGGATGCACAAGTAGTATCTCTACTTGGTGCGTATTTTTGGCTTGCAAAGATATTGAGCAAGCACCACATGTTAGAGGATCTATGACAATATAGCTTCTATGTGAATATAAGCAAACATAATTCATTACGTTGTCTTCCTTGTCCAACGTCAACAATTTCACATAAAATACTTAATAGGGGCTCACAATCATAAAATATGTCCAAGATAGTGTATTTGCATGTGAATCTTCTCTTCCCTTATTAATTCTTTCATGAATTGCATCATTGACCAATGCTATGCTTGTTAACTTTCAATAAATTTTACCACTTATACTTCTTGTATGTGAAGTCACTACTCCCCATGGGACAAGCATATGAAGCATATATAATCTCAACTTTATGATATTCAATTCTTTCACAATTTACTCATAGGATATAATTGAAGCACAAGAGTAAATGACAAACTACTCCAAAAAGATATAAGTGAAAATCAAATGAGTAGTTAAGTAAATAGGTGGCTATGTGAGGACTCTCTCTCAATAAAAAAAATCAGATCTTATTATTTTATTCAAACAGAAATAAAAACAAAATAAAATGACTTTCCAAGGGTAGCACATATCATGTGAAGAAGCAAAAACTTAGGCTCAACCAAAACTGACCGATAATTGTTGATGAAGAAAGTTGGGATGCCTACCGGGGCATCCCCAAGCTTAAATGCTTGAGACTTCTTGAAATATTATATTGGGATGCCTTGGGCATCCCCATGCTTGAGCTTTTGTGTCTCCTTAATTCCTCTCATATCACGGTTTTCCTAAATCTTAAATACTTCATCCACACAAAACTCAACAAGAACTCGTGAGATAAGTTAGTATAAATCAACTAAAAACCTTAACATTCTCTACTATAGAAAATCACAAAAATTATAATTAAACATTGGATACTACATGCCTCTTCATATTTAATACTCCTATCCAAAAATAGAAACATTAAACAAGCAACGTATGCATACAATGCAACTATAACCGAAATCTGCCAAAACAGAACATTCCATAAAAGGGGATTTAAAATTCATACTTCCCTAACTCCAAATATTCTAAAAACTTACCACGTGATAGAGAACTCATGCATGATTACTGTGTAAAAATTTCAGATTTTTATCATGTTCTGACTATTGAGGAATATTCTGGACATAACAGAAAACTTTCTGTTTTCAAACAGCAAAACATGAACTTGCAAACTGAGCATGGTAAAGGCTATAATTGGCATTTTATTGAACTAAAAGATACAAACCATGATTATTGATAATAGCAAGCAAATATCAACAAAATAAAATAATGCTCCAAGCAAAACTCATATTATGTGACGAATAAAAATATAGCTCCGAGTTAGGTTACTGATAGTGTTGAAGACGAAAGAGGGGATGCCTTCCGGGGCATCCCCAAGCTTAGATGCTTGAGTCTTCCTTGAATTTTACCTTGGGTTGCCTTGGGCATCCCCAAGCTTAGGGTCTTGCCAGTCCTTATTCTCCTTATATTGATATCGAACCCTAAACTTGAAAACTTCAATCACACGAAACTTAACGGAACTTCGTGAGATAGGTTAGTATGATAAAAATAAACCATCCACTTAGGTACTATCAAGACAAGATTCATAATTGTTCTCACATAATTCCTAATGTATTCTATCATTTCCACAATTTATATAACTCAATGTAAGCTATGGAAACACTAAAACAAGCAAACTATGCACCGAAAATAGAATCTGTCAAAAACAGAACAGTGTGTAGTAAGCGATTTCAAAACCATACTTCTGTACCTCAAAAAATTCTGAAAAATAAGGACAACGTAAAAAATTTGTAACCCAATACTGTGTAAAAATTTCAGAATTTTCTCATGCCCAGTACAGAATAGAAATTCCAGCACTGGATGGAAAAGTTTCTGTTTTTGCATAGAATCAAATCAACAAGCATCCACACAATCCCAAAGGCTTTACTTGGCACATTATTGAAAGAAAACATATAAAACATGATTACCACAGTATCTTAATCATGTGAACATGCAAAAACAGTAGGGGTAAATGTTGGGTTGTCTCCCAATAAGCGCTTTTCTTTAATGCTCTTTTAGCTTGGCATGATGATTTCAATGATGCTCGCATAGAAGTAAAGAATTGAAACATAACGGGAGCATCATGAATCATATGTCCCTCTCTCATAATAATTTTTAGTAGCATCAATTTAGCTATCATATAAAGCATTCTTTTCATGATCTACAAGCATAGAATTTTTATTACTCTCCACATAAGCGAATTTCTTCTCATTCATAAAAGTGGGAGTATCGCATGAAACTCGAATACTATAAATTGTTTCCACATTAAAAGAGTAATGTTCAAAAAAAGGGGTAATCATAATTATGATGAGTTTTATAAATATAATCATCACTACTTTTTATAACATAAGTATCATCAAAATAATCATCATAAGTAGGAGGCATGCAATCATCATAACAAATTTGATCATTCAAAGTAGGGGGACTAAAAAGATCATCTTCATTAAGCATAGCATCCCCAAGCTTGGGACAAACATTAATTGCAGCAAGTAAATTCTCAAACATGTCATTCTCATCAAACATAGCATCCCCAAGCTTGTTGGGTTGCATATCGTTAGCATTATAACTATTATCATCAATAGTATGAATAGCACCAATAGTATAACAATTATTATCATATTCTTCCAAGTCGGTGCCATAAAGATTTTCAAGATTATAAGAAGTATCATTATTTTCCCAATCATAATTATCGTAATGAGTAATAGGCATAATAAAATCATCCTCAATAGTTCCTTCAGACATTGTACAATAAGTCAAAGAAGCAATATCATCATCAAGTATATCATCTTCCACAATTATTTTTGATTCACTCTCATGAGGCACAACAATACTAGGAGCAACATTACTTGGGAGAGATACCTTTTTACCTCTACTTTTCCTTCTATTCTTTTTCTTCTTCACTGTGACACCCCCTGTCATTAGCCACATTAAGCACTCTTGATAATGACAAGTCAGCATGATTAACAGTGCCTAATCATCATTTGCATCATAGTGCATTTCAAACCCCTAGTTCAAACTCCAATTAAAGGCAAAGTGGAAAATAAAAGTTGTCCAAACCCAGAAACTAAATGTTCATTAAATGAAAAATATTCTAGAGACCATTCTAAAATTATAACCAACCTTTTTGAAATTGGATAAGTGACTTGAACATCCTCCCACAGTGACTGAAAATAATCTTTAAATACCTATTAATTAATATAATATAAATATCAAATGATATTTACCCCAAACTAGTTTTTGGTGGTAGGATATTCTGTGCTGTGATTTGTGGGCCAGCTCTTATATTTTTCAAAAATCAATTGGTGCTCAAACAATTAGCCAAAACAGAAAAGAAAAGAAACAGAAAAAGGAAAAAGGGGAAAAGGCCTAAACGCTCTACTATGCACCTAGGCCTGCTCGCTACAGCCGTGGCCCAGCCCACCCCGCGCCGTCTCCCACCTCCCGCACTGCTCACACGTGCCCGCTGTCGAACACACAGCACGCACGCACGCCCGCACCTCGGCCCCCCCTCTCTCCCGCTCGACAGCGCGCGCTCTCGCTCGCCGTGGATAAAGGGCAGCATCCAGCGCTCCCCCGGCCCCCCTGGCCACTCCTCACCTCTTTCCCTCTCTGCTTCCCCCTCACCCGAGCGCCCCCGTCGCCATCGATCGCCGTAGCCGTGGCCACCGTCATTCGTTCGTCACCCCGGCAAGTCCAACAGCTCTGCCGTGGTCGTCTACTTCCACTACACCGCTAGAACGAGCCCCGAAGCCCCTCGCGTCGCCGCATTCTTCTTCTTCTCCGGCTCGGCCACCGCATCGTCCTCGTCGTTGATCTACGACGCCGGTCCTCCCCGAGCCCTCTGCCCAGACCCCACGCTCCCCCGGTGAGCCTCTGCACCGGATGCGCCCTCCCCTGCCTCCTCTGATCGCCGGTAGCGCCCGTTCCACGCTCACCCGAATGCGCCGCTGCCTGGCCTCATCGCCGGCGTGGCCACGGTGACCTTTTTGTCCCGTGCGTGCCACCGTTCCACTTCTCGCATCGAGTAGGCGCCGTAGGCATTTCGCACAGCTCGCTTTGCGCCCCGTAGCCCTGTTCCCGTACCTCGCCCGAAGGACCTTGCCGCCGACGAGCTCACCGCGCTCCACTCCGACCACCGCAGCTCGTGCCGGTAGGCTAGATCGACGCGGCTCGGGATGCCCGATCGAGAGCAAGCAACGGCGCTCGATTTGACCCACCGTGCGCGAAACCCGCAGCTCTCCCGTGCCGCTCCGCCGCTTTCGGGCTCGCCGGAGCAACTCCGACGGCCAGAGCCGACGTGGCCGACCTGGGCCACCCCCTTGGGTCACTGACCCGTGGGCCCAGGGGCCCCGTTGACCAGTTGACCAAGTCAACTGCGTTGACGTGGCAGCTACGGCCACTGACATGTGGGCCCCTTCGATATTTTAAACTAATTAAGCTTTAAATCTAATCTGTAATTAGTATAAGACACTGACAGGAGGGCCCAGTAGCTTAATTAGCTAATTAGTTAAAATTAACCCAGTTTAAATTAACCAGAGATTGACATGTGGGTCCCACTGGACCCACAGGTCAGGTTTGACCCTGGTCAGCCGGGTTTGACCTGCTGACGTCATGGTGACGTCATGCTGACGCCATCATGCACTATTCTAGATAATGTTTGATTTAAATAATTAAATAAATTCAGAAAATCATTTAAACTTCAGAAAATCATATCTTTTAATCTGTAACTCCGATGAAAATAATTTATACATGAAACTTGCTCAGAATTTCGATACGAATCTGAATACGCCCTTCGTATTTCTGTCAGATGCCCCTAGCTAGATGAACATTGAACTTTTTGCCTATTTTTGATAAATGAATAGTGACTGGCTTGTATAAAATAAATCCAAACAAATTCCTAAAATAACTAAATGACTTAGATATGTGTTTAGACAACCCTGCACCGCACGTTAGCTAAGTCTGCTCTATGCTGTCTATGTTCACCGTGTATTTATTTGTTTCCTCCCCCCTCTTCCCTCTCGCTAGACCCCGGCACCGACGTCATCCCCAAGACCGACGCAGCTCCGGTGATTGGTTACCCTACTGAAGACCCTGCCTTTGCCGCCAAGCAACCAGGCAAGCACCCCCCCCCCTTGAGCATACCGATATCACCCATTCTTTCTATCTCATGCTTGCATTAGAATTGCTACTGCTACTGCTTTACCTATTCTGATGCATAGCCTATTTATTGTAACTTGCTATTGAAACCTTACCTACTTATCCTAAACTGTCTAGTATAGGCTGGGTAGAGACCTATCAGTGACCCCACTTGTCCCGACTGCCCCGCTAGATTATTAGAAGACCCGATCAAGGGATTGAAGACCAGGCCCCGGCACCACACATCATCCCCCTTAGTTGTAACGACACTGCAACGTTACTATCGAGTGCCGACGGTGAAACCTCTTGTAGCACTTCTGATGTTAACTCTGTAGAGTAGCTATCCGGTCGTGGTCATCGAGGGTGGTTCCTCCTTTCCCACTTCCGATAATGATGCTATCGTGCAACACCTCAAGTGTGAACCCATCGAGGGTGGTTCCTCCGAGTTCACCTTGACGGATACATCGAGTAGGAATCCAACGAGGGTGGCACCTCGGATCCGCTTGATGTTATGGACACACGGATACTTGGACTGTACTATTTGTTACTTGGAAAGGCGGGTCGACCCTGAGGGGTACCCGCGTATGATGTGAAGACGGGTTGCCTGGATGGTGCCCGAGTGATGAATATGAGGCGTGGCCAGGCATTCTTAGCCCTTGCCGCAAGTCCTCGAGACGGGGCGACGGGGTCACATCGATCGTGAGTCTCTGCTCGTTACCGCAAGCCCCTAGTCCACTACGATTTGGATATTTGATCCGAGCAGGCCTCTGGCCTGATAGCACTAACCATCACGTGGGAATAGTTATGGGCACTCTACATCGTAGCATCAGCCAAAGGCTCTGACAGACGTCCAGTTCAGCCTCGCGGCCGGGACGGATCGGTGCCCCCCTGGTGCCTGGCTGCCCCTGCTCGCAACGACCTGGAGGGCGAGGGGCGATGGCCAAGACCCCCTTGCGCATAGGATTAGTCCGACGGGGACCTCTCTGCTAAGCTGTAGGTAGGGTTGCGGTGTATCGTTTGGCCGAGGCCGGGCATGCCCCAGTAAAGTGTATCCGGCCAGAGTTGAGCGAGCGTGGTGGGTAAGTTGGTGCACCCCTACAGGGAAGAACATTTCTATCGATAGCCGGTCCTACGGTAAAGGACACTCAGAGTTGTATCCCGATCAATACAACTAGAACATAATGATGAGATGTGATATGGATACTATGGCTCTGGGATTGCTTCTCGCAGGGAGTTGAGAAGGGATCTGAGGACGAGGTTGATGACTGTATGGCTCTGGGATTTCTTTCTCGCAGGGCGTCGAGAAAGGATCTCTGGGTGAGGTTGAGACTTAATGATACTACTACTTTATACGGTACTAATCTACACTCTTCTAATGCTGCAAGACCGCTGAAGATGCTAGTCTTCGATAGGACTAGGCCTTCCCCTATTCTGGCATTTCTGCAGCCCAGTCCACACATACAGCCTCTCTTTGATAATGTTGCATATGTAGTGTAGATCCTTGCTTGCTGAGTACTTCGGATGAGTACTCACGGTTGCTTTGCTTTCTTTTTTCCCCATATCCTTTTGATGCAACCAGATGATGGAGCCCCTGAGACAGCTGCCCCCGCCGACGATCGCTACTACTACCCCGAGGGTGGTTACTACTACGAGCTTGCCGACGACCAGGAGTAGGATCGGAGGGTCCCAGGCAGGAGGCCTACGCCTTTCGATCGTAGTGTTTTATTTTGCCCCGCCTTTCTAAGGGCCTATCTGTGAACTTATGTCTGTACTCAGATATCTGACGCTTCCGCTAATGCTTGTATGACATCGAGCTTATGTATTCGAGCCCTCGAGGCCCCTGGCTTGTAATATAAAGCTTGTATGACTTTATTTATGCTTTAGAGTTGTGTTGTGATATCTTTCGGCGAGTCCTTAGGCTTGATCGTGTGCATTTGCATGTATGATTAGTGCACGATTGAGCCGGGGGCGTCACAAGTTGGTATCAGAGCAGACTGCCTCTAGGACCCCCCTTTCCAACTCCTTGGCCGAAGTTGAGTCTAGTAGTCCAAAACTATTTTACTAACTTGGCTGTGTGGCTTACGGGCCCACGTTGCCAATTGGGTGGTATTAGGATCTTTTACTCCTCGTCTATACTCTGGGACTCCGCTCTCTCTTCTATTCCGGTTAAAAATTTTACTAACATCGACACTTAGGATCTCGTGCATCTCATCTACCCGGAGAGCTGGATATCTGTGCTAAATTCCATATCATTGATCTGAATAATATGATAATCATTTCCTTTTCCTTTCCATTGTTTTGTTTAACCTTTTTCCCCGAGTTGTAATATACTTATCATTGTCTTTTGACAAGTCCTAAATTTCCTCTGTTTCAGATGGATCGCTTGTTTCCACCACGCCCTACGATGCAGCTTGTGCTTCGCACTTGCGCTCGTGGTGCCCCTGGTTTCCCAGCTGTCCTGATCGCCCTCCTGACCAGACTGGGCTACCGTTGGTACCCCGAGTACATGGTCTATGAGGATTATCGTGAGTTCAACCAGGAATAGTACCATGCTGATGTTCGTATCTATGATCAGCGCGATGACTCAGACACTGAGCTGCACCTCTTCCATGGTATCGGCGTGATGGTTGAGATGGCAGTCCATGATGCCGCCTACTCTGCTATCGCATGTCTTCGAGGAGAGTCCAGCGATAGCTTGGATGCCTCTGAGTTCCGATACATTCCGTATGCCCCTACTGGAGATGCTACTGGATACTACACAGCTATCTGTGCCCCGTACGAGCCTCGTCGCTACGACCAGCGCGTTCTGATTCAGTGCACTCAGGCTCTGGATTGCACTGTTCGGGCTCTTTCCATCGAGTTGTTTGCCACTCGAGCACATCTCTACGATGCTATGACACAGCTGCTACCAGCTGTTCGTGCAGGGATACATCTGAAGCACAACCTTTATCCGCCCAGGACTCAGATGTATGCTGGTGTTGACTGGCCTGCCGTTAGAGGTCACATACCTACATGTGGACCACTTCTTGCAGCACAAGGCCGGGTTCTGCATCAGAGTGCACATGGAGCTCAGGATCCTTCCGCGACAAATATTCGACGTCCGCACTTGCAGTTACTCCATTCCGATGGTCCTCTCCGACGCTGATGTAGCCTTTGCTATGTCTCGTTGTGTACTTCATTACCGCGAGCCTGCGTGCCGCCTAGCATGTCTAGCCTTTAAATTTGCATCGTTATGCTGTCTGCATGTACCCGACTCTGTGCATGGATCTGTATGTCTTAATTGACTACTGTTATGTATCTGTTACACTGCTTAAATGTTGTCGAGTTACATCAAGCTTGTCGCTAAACACTCGCAATTGCTTTTACTAAACTACCCCCTGTTGTTCCTTAGCAGGATGGTTAGACCAGGTGGTCGTGGTCGTGGTCGTGCCCCTGAACGCCCACCACCGCCATACTATATGGCTGCTATGATGCAACAATTCGAACTCAACCGCCAGTTCATGACTGGGATTATGGGCCAGTTCCCGCAATAGAACAACCAGAACCAGAATCCTCCTTCAATAACTCTGCCAGAATTTATGCGACTTAACCCCACCCCATTCCGCAACTCTGAGAAGCCACTGGATGTCGATGACTAGATTTGCGACATCACTCACGAGATGGAGTGTGCGAATGTCTCCCCTGCCAAATTTGTCACCTTCGCATCCTTCTTCTTGAAGGGTCCCGCTGCTCAATGGTGGGACACCCACAAGCGCTCACTGCATGCTGGAACCGTTGTTACCTGGCCTGAGTTCCAGGCTGCTTTCCATGCCCGCTATATTCCTTAAGGAATTATGGACCGCATGAAAACCCAGTTCCGCAATCTCACACAGGGGAACAAGACTGTCGAAGCTTATCAGCAGGAATTCCTTGATCTATCCCGCTATGCTGAAGAAGACATCACTACAGATGCTCGTAGACAGGAGAAGTTCCGTAATGGACTCCATCCGGACCCCGAGCTTGCCCTAGTTGCTCAAGACTGCCCCGACTTTGCTACGCTGGTGAACAAGGCCATTGTGGTTGAGATCGCTCAACTAAAGCATAAGGCCTCGCCGAAACGCAATCGTGATGTTGGCTCATCTTCAAGCTCAACACAGAAGCGTCGAGTCTGGATTCCCAACAACGTGTTCCGTCCACCTGCCCCTGCTCCAAGGAACAACTATGCTACACCACGTGTTCCACCCAATGCTCCTCTTCGCCCTGAAGATGGACTGTGCTTCAAGTGTCGCAAACCAGGCCACCTTGCTAAAGACTGCCGCCAGGCTCAGAATCAGTTGGCTCTCCCACGTACTGGCCGTGGAAATGATCGTGACAATAATCAGCCCCGCAACTATAATACTGGGTCTGTTGGTCAGGGTCATGGACACGCCTACAACATTGATATTGAACAAGCCCAAGACCAACCTACCGCTATGATGGGTACCCTTCTCGTTAACTCAGTACCTGCTTCTGTTTTATTTAATTCAGCAGCATCACGTTCAATCATCTCTGACAATTTGCATTCATGCATGACCTTCATTATGAGGAAATGCTTCCTCCGTTAGTCCGCTAGGCTAGTAAGTTACCGGGCCCGGAAAATTCGAAATGCTGAGGCTACAATTTACACCTTGAATGCATTGATCGCTTCTCCGCTTGAGGGGATCAAAAATATTCCAGTCATTTGAAAAAATTTCCGAACATTTCTTTGGGAGAACTTCCAACAATACCCCGCTTTCTTTCAGTCTTCTTCTTAATTCTCGGGACGAGAATTCTTATTAGTGGAGGAGAATTGTGACACCCCCTGTCATTAGCCACATTAAGCACTCTTGATAATGACAAGTCAGCATGATTAACAGTGCCTAATCATCATTTGCATCATAGTGCATTTCAAACCCCTAGTTCAAACTCCAATTAAAGGCAAAGTGGAAAATAAAAGTTGTCCAAACCCAGAAACTAAATGTTCATTAAATGACAAATATTCTAGAGACCATTCTAAAATTATAACCAACCTTATTGAAATTGGATAAGTGACTTGAACATCCTCCCACAGTGACTGAAAATAATCTTTAAATACCTATTAATTAATATAATATAAATATCAAATGATATTTACCCCAAACTAGTTTTTGGTGGTAGGATATTCTGTGCTGTGATTTGTGGGCCAGCTCTTATATTTTTCAAAAATAAATCGGTGCTCAAACAATTAGCCAAAACAGAAAAGAAAAGAAACAGAAAAAGGAAAAAGGGGAAAAGGCCTAAACGCTAAACTGTGACCTAGGCCTGCTCGCTACAGCCGTGGCCCAGCCCACCCCGCGCCGTCTCCCACCTCCCGCACTGCTCACGCGTGCCCGCTATCGAACACACAGCACGCACGCACGCCCGCACCCAGGCCCCCCTCTCTACCGCTCGACAGCGCGCGCTCTCGCTCGCCGTGGATAAAGGGCAGCGCCCAGTGCTCCCCCGCCGGGGGGCCTGGCCACTCCTCACCTCTTTCCCTCTCTGCTTCCCCCTCACCCGAGCGCCCCCGTCGCCGTCGATCACCGTAGCCGTGGCCACAGTCGTTCGTTCATCGCCCCGGCAAGTCCAACAGCTCCGTCGTGGTCGTCTGCTTCCACTACACTGCTGGATCGAGCCCCGGAGCCCCTCGCATTGCCGCATTCTTCTTCTTCTCTGGCTCGGCCACCGCATTGTCCTCGTTGTTGATCTATGACGCCGGTCCTCCCCGAGCCCTCTGCCCAGACCCCACGCTCCCCCGGTGAGCCTCTGCGTCGGATGCGCCCTCCCCTGCCTCCTCTGATCGCCTGTAGCGCCCGTTCCACGCTCACCCGAATGCGCCGCTGCCTGGCCTCGTCGCCGGCGTGGCCACGGTGACCTTTTGGTCCCGTGCGTGCCACCGTTCCGCTTCTCGCATCGAGTAGGTGCCGTAGGCATTTCGGGCAGCTCACTTTGTGCCCCGTAGCCCCGTTCCCGTACCTCGCCCGAAGGACCTCACCGCCGACGAGCTCACCGCGCTCCACTCCAACCACCGTAGCTCGCGCTGGTAGGCTAGATCGATGCGGCTCGGGATGCCCGATCGAGAGCAAGCAATGGCGCTCGATTTGACCCACCGTGCGCGAAACCCGCTGCTCTCCCGTGCCGCTCCGCCGCTTTCGGGCTCGCCGAAGCAACTCCGGCGGCCGGAGCCGACGTGGCCGACCTGGGCCACCCCCCTTGGGTCACTGACCCGTGGGCCCAAGGGCCCCCGTTGACCAGTTGACCAAGTCAACTGCGTTGACGTGGCAGCTACGGCCACTGACATGTGGGCCCCTGCGATATTTTAAACTAATTAAGCTTTAAATCTAATATGTAATTAGTATAAGACACTGACAGGTGGGCCCAGTAGCTTAATTAGCTAATTAGTTAAAATTAACCCAATTTAAATTAACCAGAGACTGACATATGGGTCCCACTGGACCCACTGGTCAGGTTTGACCCCGGTCAGCCGGGTTTGACCTGCTGACGTCATGGTGACATCATGCTGACGCCATCATGCACTATTCTGGATAATGTTTGATTTAAATAATTAAATAAATTCAGAAAATAATTTAAACTTCAGAAAATCATATCTTTTAATCTGTAACTCCGATGAAAATAATTTATACATGAAACTTGCTCAGAATTTCGAGACGAATCTGAATACGCCCTCCGTATTTCTGTCAGATGCCCCTAGCTAGATGAACATGGAACTTTTTGCCTGTTTTCGATAAATGAATAGTGACTGGCTTGTATAAAATTAATCCAAACAAATTCCTACAATAACTAAATGACTTAGATATGTCTTTACAAACCCTGCACCACACGTTAGCTTAGTCTGCTCTGTGCTGCCTATGTTCGCCGTGTATTTATTTGTTTCCTCCCCCTCTTCCCTCTCGCTAGACCCGGGCACCGACGTCATCCCCGAGACCGATGCAGCTCCGGTGATTGGTTACCCTACTGAAGACCCTGCCTTTGCCGCCAAGCAACCAGGCAAGCACCCCCCCTTGAGCATACCGATATCGCCCATTCTTTCTCTCTCATGCTTGCATTAGAATTGCTACTGCTACTGCTTTACCTATTCTGATGCATAGCCTATTTATTGTAACCTGCTATTGAAACCTTACCTGCTTATCCTAAACTGTCTAGTATAGGCTGGGTAGAGACCTATCAGTGACCCCACTTGTCTCGACTGCCCCGCTGGATGGTCAGAAGACCCGATCAACGGGATTGAAGACCAGGCCCCAGCACCGCACATCATCCCCCTTAGTTGTAATGACACTGCAGCGTTACTATCGAGTGCCGAGGGTGAAACCTCTTGTAGCACTTCTGATGTTAACTCTGTAGAGTAGCTATCCGGTCGTGGTCATCGAGGGTGATTCCTCCTTTCCCACTTCTGATAACGACGCTGTCGTGCAACACCTCAAGTGTGAACCCATCGAGGGTGGTTCCTCCGAGTTCACCTTGACGGATGCATCGAGTAGGAATCCAACGAGGGTGGCACCTCAGATCCCCTTGATGTTATGGACACACGGATACTTGGACTGTACTATTTGTTACTTGGAAAGGCGGGTCGACCCTGAGGGGTACCCGCGTGTGATGTGAAGACGGGTTGCCTGGATGGTGCCCGAGTGATGAATACGAGGCGTGGCCGGGCATTCTTAGCCCTTGCCGTAAGTCCTCGAGACGGGGCGACGGGGTCACATCGATCGTGAGTCTCTGCTCGTTACCGCAAGCCCCTAGTCCACTATGATTTGGATATTTGATCCGAGCAGGCCTCTGGCCAGATAGTACTAACCATCACATGGGAATAGTTATGGGCACTCTGCATCATAGCATCAGCCGAAGGCTCTGACAGACGTCCAGTTCAGCCTCGCGGCCGGGATGGACTGGCGCCCCCCTGGTGCCTAGCTCCCCCTGCTCGCAACGACCCGAAGGGCGAGGGGCGATGGCCAAGACCCCCTTGCGCATAGGATTAGTCCGACAGGGACCTCTCTGCTAAGCTGTAGGTAGGGTTGCAGTGTATCGTTTGGCCGAGGCCGGGCATGCCCCAGTAAAGTGTATCCGGCCGGAGTTAAGCGAGCGTGGTGGGTAAGTTGGTGCACCCCTGCAGGGAAGAACATTTCTATCGATAGCCGGTCCTACGGTAAAGGACACTCGGAGTTGTATCCTGATCAATACAACTAGAAAATAATGATGAGATGAGTTATGGATACTATGGCTCTGGGATTGCTTCTCGCAGGGAGTCGAGAAGGGATCTCAGGACGAGGTTGATGACTGTATGGCTCTGGGATTTCTTTCTCGCAGGGAGTCGAGAAAGGATCTCTGGGTGAGGTTGAGACTTAATGATACTACTAGTTTATACGGTACTAATCTACACTCTTCTAATGCTGCAAGACCGCTGAAGATGCTAGTCTTCGATAGGACTAGGCCTTCCCCCTATTCTGGCATTTCTGCAGCCCAGTCCACACATACAGCCTCTCTTTGATAATGTTGCATATGTAGTGTAGATCCTTGCTTGCTGAGTACTTCGGATGAGTACTCACGGTTGCTTTGCTTTCTTTTTTCCCCATATCCTTTTGATGCAACCAGATGACGGAGCCCCTGAGACAGCTGCCCCTGCCGACGATCGCTACTACTACCCCGAGGGTGGTTACTACTACGAGCTTGCCGACGACCAGGAGTAGGATCGAAGGGTCCCAGGCAGGAGGCCTGCGCCTTTCGATCGTAGTGTTTTATTTTGCCCCGCCTTTCTAAGGGCCTATCTATGAACTTATGTCTGTACTCAGATATCTGACGCTTCCGTTGATGCTTGTATGACATCAATCTTATGTATTCGAGCCCTAGAGGCCCCTGGCTTGTAATATAAAGCTTGTATGACTTTATTTATGCTTTAGAGTTGTGTTGTGATATCTTCCCGTGAGTCCTTAGGCTTGATCGTGTGCATTTGCGTGTATGATTAGTGCACGATTGAGCCGGGGGCGTCACATTCACCACCTCATGTGTGGGTTTAATCAATTTTTCCGTGCACTTTATTGAAGAGGTTGGTTGAATAAAAAGCTCCTCGTTACCTGATTCATCATAAGAAAAAATAGGAGGATATTGGGAAACCTCTTCCCCTTCATTAGTATTCTCTTCATCTTCTATTTGTTTTCTTGTCTTTAAATAATTGGCAATATGAGGATTCTCAATGCAATTTACCGCAAAATACATATAAATTTCCTCTAGATCAAAATCAAGAAATCTCTTGAGATTATATTCTGGATATCCCTAGTTATTTGTTTCATTTCTTCATACCCCAGAAGTAGACTAAGTTCATTATGATGCGCAAGGGAAATCAAGTTATCACAATTTTTGGACACGATTCGATCATGAAACAATTTGTATTGGAGATTTAAATGACCAGTTTCATTCCAAAGCTCACGAGGATGGCGAGAAAAATTAAATCTTTCAGCACAATCATCTAGCCTCTCTTGTAACCCTTTAGTTTCTAAATACTTATGCCTCTTACAAAATCTATTTTCCCTTTTTGGTATGCATTTGCACTCCCAATTCACTTCACAAAAATTAACATCCTTATAAGAAACATTTTTGTCATGACTAGTGTGATCATCATTAGTATTTTGGATATTCATAGTATTTATACTAACAACATTGCAATCATACTCATCATTCAAAGATTTTATGCCAAACATTTTATTCAATTCTTCTTCTATCAATTGAGCACAATTTTCCAATCCATCATTTTCAAGAAAGACATCATAAAGACGAATAATATGAGGCAACCTCAATTCCATTTTTTTGTAGTTTTCTTTTATAAACCAAACTAGTGATAAAACAAGAAACTAAAAGATTCGATTACAAGATCTAAAGATATACCTTCAAGCACTCACCTCCCCGGCAACGGCGCCAGAAAAGAGCTTGATGTCTACTACACAACTTGTTCTTGTAGACTCATGTTGGGCCTCCAACCGCAGTGGTTTGTAGGATAGTGGCAATTTTCCCTCAAGTGGATGACCTAAGGTTTATCAATCCGTGGGAGGTGTAGGATGAAGATGGTCTCTCTCAAACAACCCTGCAACCAAATAACAAAGAGTCTCTTGTGTCCCCTACACACCCAATACAATGGTAAATTTTATAGGTGCACTAGTTTGGCGAAGAGATGGTGATACAAGTGTAATATGGATAGTAAATATAGGTTTTTGGAATCTGAAATAATAAAAACAGCAAGGTAACTAGTAATAAAAGTGAGCACAAATGGTTTTGCAATGCTTGAAAATAAGGCCTAGGGTTCATACTTTTGCTAGTGCAATCTCTCAACAATGCTAATATAATTAGATCATATAACCATCCCTCAACGTGCAATAAAGAATCACTCCCAAATTCCTGTTAGTGGAGAACATAAGATAGAAATTGTTTGTAGGGTACGAAACCACCTCAAAGTTATTCTTTCCGATCGATCTATTGAGCTATTCCTATAAGTGTCACAAACAGCCCTAGAGTTCGTACTAAAATAACACCATATGATACACATCAACCAACTCTAATGTCACCTACATACTCCAATGTCACCACAAGTATCCATGAGTTGATTATACGATATGCATCAAACAACTTCATAATCATAATATCAATCCACACAAAGAACTCCAAGGGGCACCCCAAAGTTTCTATAGGAAAAAAGATAATGAAAACGTGCATCAACCCCTATGCATAGATTACCCCAATGTCACCGCGGCAATCCGCGAGTTGAATGCCAAAACATATATCAAGTGAATCAATATAATACCCCATTGTCACCACGGGTATTCATATGCAAGACATACATCAAGTGTTCTCAAATCTGAAATATTCAATCCGACAATACCGAAACCTCAAAGGGAAAAGATTCGATTCATCACAACAAGGATAGAGAGGAAAGAAACACCATATGATCCAACTATATTAACAAAGCTCGCGATACATCAAGATTGTGCCAAATCAAGAACATGAGAGAGAGGGATAAAACACATAGCTACTGGTACAAACCCTCAACCCTGAGGGTGAACTACTCCCTCCTCATCATGGAGACCACCGGGATGATGAAGATGGCATCTGGTGATGCTTTCCCCCCTCCGGCAGGGTGCCGAAAAAGGGCTGTAGATGAGATCGTGGAGGTACAGAGGTTTGCGGCAGCGTAAAAACTCATCTAGGTTAACCTTCGGGGGTTTCTGAATATATATGATTTTTCAGCGTTGGAATCACGTGAAACGGAGCCACATGGGCACCACGAGGTACCAGGGTGCGCCTGGGGGGTGGCATGCCCCGGTGCCTCGTGGGTACTGGGTGGCCCCCCTCCAGTGGGTCTTGGTTCTAGTATTTTTTATTTGTTCCATAAAAAATCTCCAAAAAGTTTCAGATCATTTAGAGAACTTTTATTTCTGCACAAAAACAACCCCACGGTAGTTCTACTGAAAACAGTGTCAGTCCGGGTTAGTTCTAATCAAATCATACCAAAACCATATAGAATTGTTATAAACATGGCATGAATACTTCATAAATTATAGATACGTTGAAGACGTATCAGAAATGCGTACGATCAAGCCCAGAGACTCACGGGAATATATCACAGCATAACTCTAGACAAAAAATAAAATAATAGATGCTTTACATTAAAAGCCAGGGGCCTCGATGGCTCGAATACATAAGCTCGATTACACAAGAGTCAGTGAAAGCATCAATATCTGAGTACAAACATAATTAGACAAGTTTGCCTTAAGAAGGCTAAGCAAAACAACGACATCCAGATCGAAAAGGTGCAGGCCTCCTGCCTGGGAGCCTCTGAAACTACACCTGGTCATCGGTCTCCACGTAGTAGTAGGCTCCGTCGGTGGTAGTAGTCGTCGTCGACGAGGTTAGATATCTCCTGGGGTCCGTCATCTGATCATAGCAATCGGGTAGAGAGGAAAAGAAGTAGCAAAGCAACAGTGAGTACTCATCCAAACTACTCGCAAGACTTACATCAGCACTATACTATTTATGCATCGGTATCAAAAGAGGGGCTGTATCTGTGGACTAGACTGCAGAAATGCCAGAATAGAGGGGAAGGCCTAGCCTAACAAAGACTAGCATCTTGCAGCATTTGAAGAGTACATAACAACATATAATAAAGTAATAAGTAATAGTAGCAGTGCCCTAGAGATCCTTCCTCGACTCCTTGTAAGAAAGCAAACCCGGAGCTAACATATCATTATAGTAACACAAGGATCCAGTTCTAGTTGTAGCAGATCGGGATACTCTCTGAGCGTCCGTTACCGAGGACACGGCTATTTGAATAGATTAACTTCCCTGCAGGGGTGCACCAATGTACCCAACACGCTCGATTAACTCCGGCCGGACACACTTTTATCGGGTCATGCCCGGCCTCGGCTAATCAACACACCGTAGCCCTACCTAGGCTCAACAGAGAGGCCAGCACGCCGGTCTAAATCCTAAGTGCTCAGGGGTCTGGGCTCATCGCCCTTTGCACTCCTGCGCGTTGCGAACGCGGCCGGGACCAAACCTAGCCCCTGTATACACACGCAGGCTTTCCCAATTCACCCAGGCGTGCGCCGCACAACTGCTGACATCTGAGGAACTTCGGAAGAAACATACGATGCCGAGTGCCCATACTTATTCCCACGTGGTGATCAGTGTGTAAAAGGCCAGAGGCCTACTCAGATCACATATCCAAACCCATTAGTGTGTTGGGACCTCGCGGTGACGATGAGTGCTTCTGTCACCCTGTCTCGCGGACTTACGACAAGGGTCAGGCCCATCCCTCTCTAGGGCGGTCTGCCTGCCCGGCCGTGCCTCGTAATTATCTCGTGGGTACCCTCACGGTCAACCCCACTTCCATAACTCTCGCGGGTACGCCTCGGGGTCGACCCAACTTCACAAGGGTCTGAGGTAACATCAAAGTATCTGTGTGTCCATAACATCAAGGAGGAATCCGAGGAATCACCCTCGCTGGGTTCCTACTCGATGTAACCGTCAAGGTGAACTTGGAGGAATCACCCTCGAAGGGTTCACACTTGAGGGGTCGCACGACAGTCATAATCGGAGGTCGTGAAAGAGGAATCACCCTCGGTATTCCACAACCGATTAGCTACACTATAGAGATATCATCAGGAGTGAGGTACGAGGTATCACCCTCGGCACTCGATAGTTGATCTGCAGAGTCGTACAACTAAGGGGGGTGCGGTGATGTGTTGGTCTCTGTACATCGATCACACTTGATCGAGGCATCGGCAATAAAGCGGGGCAACAGGAACAAGGGTGAGGGTCACTGACGGATCACTAACCAGCCTATACTAAGCATATAGTTCAACATGTAAAGTAACAACAGCAGGTTACAAAAATAGGCTATGCATCAGAATAGGAGCTATTGAACAACAGTAGCAAAATCTAATGCAAGCATGAGAGAGAAAGAATGGGCAATATAAGAATGATCAAGGGGGTTTTGCTTGCCTGGTTGCTTTGCAGACAGAAACAAATCTTCAACGTAGTGGACGATCACCGGATCATCAGCGGTCTCGGGGTCTCCCAGAGAGAAGAGAGGGAGGAAACAAGTAAATACAAGCATACAGATATGCAGGGGTGACCTACGCAGTGGTACACGTTATAGACGGAGCGGGAAAATATCTAGGGATATTTTCCCGGCTCTGGGCAACTATCGGACAAGCGTTCTGGAGGGAAAGGTTCCATGTTTGCAGTGTTAGAGGCATGTGACGGCTACACAGAGGGCACCAACGGATTCGTCCCATTTTTCTGATCATTTTTCATATAGAAAACATTTTCATCGGAGCTACGGTTGAATTTCTACGAATTTCCAAATTTTTAAACATTTCCTGAAAATTCTTGGATAAATTTAATTTCAAAAATAAACCAGAATTGCTAGGTGCACCCGGTGCAGTGCACCCAGCGTGCACCAGAGGCTGACCAGTGGGCCCTGGTCAATTGCTGACTCAGCAGTTCACTGGGTCCACATTGATCAGTCAAAGGGTCAGCGGGACCCAGTGTCATAGACACTGCTCCAACTAACAGTTTTTAGTTAAAATCTAACTGATCTAGTTATTGGCCTGGTGTTGTCAGTGGCACAGAGGCTAACTAAAATGGGGATTAAGCCCTAAATAACTACGCCACATCATCACCGCCGGAGTAAGTCGCCGGCGTCCATTTCCCACGGCGCTGGCACACCGCCTGGCCGTTTCCGACCACGGTTCGACGCGTTCTTGGGTTCTACGGACAGCCGCGGCTCATGCGCATCGATGGGTGGATTCAAAGTAGCCGGGGGTGGAGGTTAGCAACGGCGGCGGCGCCATTAGTGGCAGCCGGAGGTCGGGTGAAGGCGGATGTGGCGTTAGCGCCCGAGCTCGGCCAAACTAAAAGGCCTGGGATGATCAACGGGCGCTTGCGAAGTTGGATGACATCGGCGCTTGATCATTTGGTCACCGGGGCGTCAACGACGACGAGCCAGTGGTGGACCCGTACGGCGGCGCTCGAGGGAAAGGGTCTACGGGATGCGAGAGGCAGCAAGAGGAGAAGGGATTGGGCAGCTGCTCACTGCGGTGACGGGGAGACGCTCGATGAAGTCGGAGGAGCTCGGGGTGGCTCGAATCGACGAGGAAGGCCGGCGGTGCATTAGGTTGAAGACGAGCCCGACCGCGTCTTCTCGGCGCTCCTCTACTCGAACACTTCATTGGAGATGGAGAGGGTGTTGAGGCAGACTGCGGGGACACTCTGGTTTGACGGAGGATGGCCGGTGGCCACGCAGGCGACGACGGCATGGTGAGGGCAGCGTCGGGCGGCTCTGGTTCGAGGGAGAGAGAGCGCAGACGAGCGAGGGAGAGGGGAGGAGTGGCTAGGGTTCATCCGGGGCTCGAGGGAGCTCCTCCTTATCCGCTCGGCCACCTGCCCCCTCGCCGTGGTGGGCTGTGGCCGGCGATGCATGCTCGGCCACGGCGGAGCTGACACGAGGGGGAGGGAGCAGGTGGGAGATGACCTGCTGGGCTGGGCCGGCTCGGGCCTTAGTCCAGCGGCCAGGTGAGTCTTCTCACTTCTTTCCATTTTTCTTTTTTCCCTTTATTTAAAAACAGAAGCTATATAGGAATAATTAGGGCTGCCAAAACACTTTTGATAAATGTAGGACTAGGCCACATAAATACTTTGTGAATTTTGGCACTGCAACAAAAAGTTTGGGTCCAAATGGAGTTGTCTAACCATTTTTAGAAATTGAAAGAGCCGGAATAATTGCTGCAAGACCACTCAAATAATTCCCAGGGGCAATTTGGAAATCCAAAAGTGGTTGGTTACAACATGACAAATACTTGGGGAATATTTTCCAAATAATGAACTTTTTTTATTGCATGACAAAAGAAGTAAATAATTGACATGCAATTCAAATTGGAATTTGGCTTTGATTTTGAACAAGTGGCAGACTGGCTTAGTGATCATGACGACATGACCACCGTTAGGGGGAGATCACTGCAGTATGATTCTGAGTGTTACACCAAGGGTACCCGTGAGTGTTACAGTGGCGGATCGACCGGGCAGGCGGAGACCTCCTAGGAGAGAGGTGGGCCTGGACCCTCGTCATAGCCACGAGTTACTAAGTCGGAGTAACAGGAGCCCTGTTCGTCTCTGCGAGCTTCTAATAACACACTAACAGATTGGGTGTTCGTTCTGGGTTGGCCACTGGCCTATACGCACTAACCACCACGCGGGAAAATGGTTTATGGGGCCCTCGACATCGTACGTTCCCTCCGAAAGCCCTGTCAGACGTCCAGTTCAGCATTGCGGCCGGACTGAGCCGGCATCATCTAGGACAGAGGTGGTGCCTGGGCCTAACCCTGCGCGCAACGACCCGGAGTGCTTAGGGCGATTGGTCCATGACCCCTTCGCGCTTAGTATGTAGACCGGCGGGGACCTCTCTGCGGAGCCTACCTGCCGGGCAATACCCAGAAAAGTGTGTCCGGCTGGAGGTAATCGAGCATGTTGGGTAATGTGGTGCACACCTACAGGGAAGTAATCTATTCGAATAGTCGTGTCCACCGTAACAGGACGCTCGGAGTTGTATCCCGATCTACTACAACTAGAACCAGATACTTAATGATACTAAGATATTATGTTATTCCGGGATCGCTTTCTCATAGGGTAGTCGAGAAAGGATCTATGGGCGTTGCTAATACATACTTGTTACTATATGTTACTATACTCTACTCTCTGCTGATGCTGCAAGATGCTAGTCTTCGTTAGGTGAGGCCTTTCCCCCTCTACTCTGGCATTTCTGCAGTTTAGTCCACAGACAAACCCCTTTCCTTGATACTGATGCATAGTTAGCGTAATTCTGATGTAAGTCTTGCGAGTACTTTGGATGAGTACCCACGGTTGCTTTGCTACCTTTTTCCCCCACAACCCGGTTGCTGTGATCAGATGACGGAACCCAGGAGCCGGAGATCCCCGATGGTGCATACTACTACGAGGAGAACGCCGACTAGGAGTAGTTCGGAGGCCCCAGGCAGGAGGCCTGTGCCTTTTCGATCTAGTGTCACTGTTGTGCTAGCCTCCTTAAGGCAAACTTGTTTAACTATGTCTGTACTCAGATACTATTTGCTTTCGCTGACTTATGTATTCGGGTCCTCGAGACCACCTGGCTTGTAATATGAAGTGGTATGTTTAAAGTGGTGTCTAGAGTTGTGTTGTGATATCTTCCCGTGAGTCATTGATCTTGACCGTGCATATTTGCGTGGATGATTAGTGCACGACTGAATCAGGGGCGTCACAGAAGCCGGCAGCGGCGTCCAGACCTCCTCCGAGCGATGGCGAGCTGGCTGCGACACGTGCACGTGCAGCACCCTGCCGAGCTGTGGTGGCGGATTCGAGCCTTGATGGGCCGGTTGGGCTTTTTTGTTGTTAACTGCTACTGACCGGCACCGTGTACGTTAGTGGTGTAACCCCCTCCATTGCCATCCCCACACTGACGGGCGGCCCTTAAGTGGAGGGGTATTCCGTAGTAGTTTCCGACGGATGGGGTGGCGGAGGTGCTAATTGAAGAAGGTGCAAAGGACGCCGATGGACGCGCACGCCGCACCCACCGGGCGTCAAGTAGAACCAGGCCGACGACCATAGCTGGTCCAGCAATCCTCCTCCCATCATTGTGTTGCTTCTAGCTAACTTGTTGCTTGCCCTATGGATTTTGTGCGCTACGGTGGTGCCCATATATGGTGGATTTTCTACGCTACGGTAGTTCCTATATATGGTGGATTTTATGTACGTACATGTGAGTACCCTAAGAGTCTGAGGTGAAAAACGACAAAACAGGCCCTTTTCGTAAAGTACTGTACAAAATGAACCCTTTTTAAAAAAAATTCACAAAATGACCCTTTTGCATGACGGCCGGGCCCGGGGCACCATGCTTGACAGCATGACGCCCCGGTCAAAGGCGCTATGCATGGCTACTTTTATCTGCGTGAAACTGCCAGCTTACTTGCTTTTTTTATGAGATGGATGCACTCGCCCCACCCACGACCACTGTAGGACAATGGTCGCTATTCATACATGTAAACATGCATGTGCATGTGGTGTGTGCGTGAAAAAGGGCAAAAATGGGCATGACGCCCCTGTCTAGGGCGTCATGCTAGTGAGCATGGCGCCCTGGGCCAGGCCGTCATGCGTCTCAAAACGGGTCGACGTGGCAAGTCAGCTCTGCCCGCATAGCGCCTTTGGCCAGGGCGTCATGCTGTCTAGCATGGCGCCCCGGGTCCGGGCGTTATGCTTTGTACTAGAAAGAACTCGCTCTCTCCCCTATCTTAACTAACTAATCACTATTTAATTAATTTAAAAATCCGGCAAGCTGATTACAAGACTCATAAACAAACTAATACTACTTACTACTTGTAGAACACCTCCTTGTGAGTTTGCAGTGCATTTGTAGAACAACGTAGTTTTCGTAGGAACTGATTTAATATTTTCTCCTTTTGGGAGTTCTGGGCATTTTGTTGATGTACTCCCTCCGTTCGGAATTACTTGTCGCAGAAATGGATGTAGATACATCCATTTCTACGACAAGTAATTCCGAACGGAGGGAGTACATGATAGTAAGTTATATGTAGCAGTAGCACACTTTTTTAGATAATGTATGTAGTACGTGTGTTGAATTTTTTTGTAAGCAGCAAATCTTAGTAACTCTGAAGGTCTAACTATTGGAATGAAAAAGATGACCGTCTAAAAGCCTCAAAGCATCCCTCTGAAAAAAAAGCCTCAAAGCATTGGAATATATGGGACCCATCATGTGCAGAACCGTCTAAAGTTTTGCTTGCTAGCTATATATTTTTAGTGTGTGGCAAGCAGAGCACTTGAGATGCTACAGGACACAGGCACATGGCCGAAGCAAGAATTGTTTGGAGACTCTTGCTAACGGACCTGTTACATTGATTTCTTGCTAATGGCCTGCTAAGAAGCTGGAGTACTCTGTACGCTCAGATCTTAATTCGATCAGAATGGCGGGAACGACTGAAATAGATTTTGGTCAGTCGACTGACCCAATTTTTATTTTCAGTCCACTGACATCTAGCCGCTCCTGATCTTATAAGATTGCATTGCATTGCATGAATGATTGCCATCTCTTCACTCTCACTGACAACACACGCAAACACAAGAGATTAAAGTAGTCTGCCGTCAAGCATGCAGCTCGTTTCGTTTCGTTGCGTTGATAGCTACTAGCTCCCTCCCTAGGATTGCAGTGCGTGCATGTGCCTACTCTTACGTCTATGCATCAATGCATGGCTACTTTTGTCTGCGTGAAACTGCCAGCTTACTTGCTTTTTTATGAGATGCATGCACTCGCCCCACCCACGATCACTGCAGGATAATGGTCGCTATTCATACATGTAAACATGCATGTGCATGTGGTGTGTGTGTGAAAAACTGCAAAAATGGACATGACGCCCTGCCCAGGGCGTCATGCGTCTCAGAACGGGTCGACGTGGCAAGTCAGCTCTGTCCGCATAGCGCCTTTGACCAGGGCGTCATGCTGTCTAGCATGGCGCCCTGGGCCCGGGCGTTATGCAAATGGTCATTTTGTAAAATTATTTTAAAATGGGTTCATTTTATGCCGAACTTTACGAAAAGGGTCAATTTTGTCCTTTTTCACGAGTCTGAGACCCTGCTTCGGTCGGCTTTCATTTTGCGTACGTACTAGTAGCTGACTTCCTTCTTATTGGCTGGAGGTAACCTGTCGGGTGTGGCGGACGTGGGGCAGGAACGAGCTTCCGGTGGCTCTACGTAGGAGTGACTACCCGCTTATCCAGCTTCCGTCCGCTTTCATTTGGCAGATGTCGTTAGATTATTGAGAACACAAACTTTCAAACTTTCAGCCTACATGGGCCAAGGACACCAACCCCAGTAGGCCAATGCGCCAAGAGGGAGAGAGAGGGGAAGAGTCCTAAGGGTGGAAGGCTTCCCCCTAGGTGCCTTGGGGAGGGAGGAGACCTCCCTAGGCCTGGCCGCACCCCTCCCTTGAAGGAGGGGTCATGGGCTGCGCCCCGTCCCCCCTTGCCTCCTATATATAGTGGGGAAAAGGAGGGCAACAGCACCTCAAGCCTTGGCGCCTCCCTCTCTCTCTCCCAGTTCCGTTTTCTCCTCAGATCGCATCTCCGGTAGCGCTTGGCGAAGCCCTACCGGGATAGCACCACCACCATCTCCACCATGCCGTCGTGCTGGTCGAGATCCCATCTACTTATCCTCCCTAGCTTGATGGATCAAGAAGGAGGAGACGTCATCGACCCGCACGTGTGCTAAATTCGGAGGTGCCGTCTGTTCGGTTCTAGATCGGTTGGATCGTGGGGGGGGGGGGGGGGGGGGGGGGGGGGGGGGGGGGGGGGGGGGGGGGGGGGGGGGGGGGGGGGGGGGGGGGGGGGGGGGGGGGGGGGGGGGGGGGGGGGGGGGGGGGGGGGGGGGGGGGGGGGGGGGGGGGGGGGGGGGGGGGGGGGGGGGGGGGGGGGGGGGGGGGGGGGGGGGGGGGGGGGGGGGGGGGGGGGGGGGGGGGGGGGGGGGGGGGGGGGGGGGGGGGGGGGGGGGGGGGGGGGGGGGGGGGGGGGGGGGGGGGGGGGGGGGGGGGGGGGGGGGGGGGGGGGGGGGGGGGGGGGGGGGGGGGGGGGGGGGGGGGGGGGGGGGGGGGGGGGGGGGGGGGGGGGGGGGGGGGGGGGGGGGGGGGGGGGGGGGGGGGGGGGGGGGGGGGGGGGGGGGGGGGGGGGGGGGGGGGGGGGGGGGGGGGGGGGGGGGGGGGGGGGGGGGGGGGGGGGGGGGGGGGGGGGGGGGGGGGGGGGGGGGGGGGGGGGGGGGGGGGGGGGCCATCTACTTCTCCTCCCTAGCTTGCTGGATCAAGAAGGAGGAGACGTCATCGACCCGCACGTGTGCTAAACTCGGAGGTGCCGTCTGTTCGGTACTAGATCGGTTGGATCGTGATCGGATCGCGAAGAGTATGGCTACATCAACCGCGTTATATATGCTTCTGCTTACGGTCTACAAGGGTATGTAGACACATTCCCCTCTCGTAGCTATGCATCTCCTAGATTGGATCTCGGGTGTTTCATAGAATTTTTTTTGATTTTCATGCTTCGTTCCCCATCAAGGACACGGCTATTCGAATTGATTAACTTCCCTGCAGGGGTGCACCAATGTACCCAACATGCTTGATTAACTCCGGCCGGACACACTTTTATCGGGTCATGCCCGGCCTCGGCTAATCAACACACCGTAGCCCTACCTAGGCCCAACAGAGAGGCCAGCACGCTGGTCTAAATCCTAGCGCTCAGGGGTCTGGACCCATCACCCTTTGCACTCCTGCGCATTGCGAACACGGCCAGGATCAAACCTAGCCCCTGTATACACACGCATGCTTTCCCAGTTCACCCGGGCGCATGCCGCTTAACGGCTGACGTCTGAGGAACTTTGGAAGAAACATACGATGCCGAGTGCCCATACTTATACCCGCGTGGTGGTCAGTGCGTAGAAGGACAGAGGCCTACTTAGATCACATATCCAAACCCAGTGTGTTGGGAGCTCGCGGTGACGATCAATGCTCCTGTCGCCCCGTCTCGAGGACTTACGACAAGGGTCAGGCCCATCCCTCTCTAGGGCGGTCTGCCTGCTCGACCGTGCCTCGTAATTATCTCGCGGTTACCCTCACAGTCAACCCGACTTCCATTACTCTCGCGGGTACCCCTCGGGGTTGACCCGACTTCACAAGGGGCTGAGGTAACATCAAAGTATCCGTGTGTCAATAACATCAAGGAGGAATCCGAGGAATCACCCTCGCTGGGTTCCTACTCGATGTAACCGTCAAGGTGAACTTGGAGGAATCACCCTCGAAGGGTTCACACTTGAGTGGTTGCACGATAGAGTCATAATCGAAGGTGGTGAAAGAGGAATCACCCTCGGTATTCCACAATGGATTAGCTACACTACAGAGATATCATCAGGAGTGAGCTACGAGGTAGCACCCTCGTCACTCGTTAGTAGCTCTGCAGAGTCATACAACTAAGGGGGGTGCGGTGATATGTCGGTCTCTGTACATCGATCACACTTGATCGAGACACCGGCAACAAAGCGGGGCAACAGGGACAAGGGTGAGGGTCACTCCCGGATCACTAATAGCCCATACTAAGCATATAGGATAACAGGTAAAATAATAACAGTAGGTTACAAAACAGGCTATGCAATTCAAATTGGAATTTGGCTTTGATTTTGAACAAGTGGCAAATTGGCTTAGTGATCATGACGACATGACCACCATTAGGGGGAGATCACTGTAGTATGATTCTGGGGGTGTTACAATTCTCCACAACTACAAGAAATCTCGTCCCGAGATTTAAGAGGTGGAGTAAGGGGTATCTTCGAGAGAACGGACCTTACAAGGTTGATTATCTGGTGGATAATTCAGAGAATGTGGCAGAAAGTATTTCTCGAATTGAAACTTAGGGAAATCATCGAGGGCAATATAAGATGGTATAAAAAGTTTCAAACAGTTAAGCAATCGTTCGATGCCTAGAACAGAGTGTGAAAGGGGTTCAGAGCAACATGAATAGATCATCCCTTGGAAGGTGGCTCATGATAACTGTGACACCCCCAGTGGTTAGCTACAGTAATCCCACGCTAATGATGCCATGTCAGTACTGTTACTATTGCTAATCTCACTTTGATTCAATCACGATTCAAATACAAATTTAAAATAAAGTCAAACGGGGGGGGGGGGGGGGGGGGGGGGGGGGGGGGGGGGGGGGGGGGGGGGGGGGGGGGGGGGGGGGGGGGGGGGGGGGGGGGGGGGGGGGGGGGGGGGGGGGGGGGGGGGGGGGGGGGGGGGGGGGGGGGGGGGGGGGGGGGGGGGGGGGGGGGGGGGGGGGGGGGGGGGGGGGGGGGGGGGGGGGGGGGGGGGGGGGGGGGGGGGGGGGGGGGGGGGGGGGGGGGGGGGGGGGGGGGGGGGGGGGGGGGGGGGGGGGGGGGGGGGGGGGGGGGGGGGGGGGGGGGGGGGGGGGGGGGGGGGGGGGGGGGGGGGGGGGGGGGGGGGGGGGGGGGGGGGGGGGGGGGGGGGGGGGGGGGGGGGGGGGGGGGGGGGGGGGGGGGGGGGGGGGGGGGGGGGGGGGGGGGGGGGGGGGGGGGGGGGGGGGGGGGGGGGGGGGGGGGGGGGGGGGGGGGGGGGGGGGGGGGGGGGGGGGGGGGGGGGGGGGGGGGGGGGGGGGGGGGGGGGGGGGGGGGGGGGGGGGGGGGGGGGGGGGGGGGGGGGGGGGGGGGGGGGGGGGGGGGGGGGGGGGGGGGGGGGGGGGGGGGGGGGGGGGGGGGGGGGGGGGGGGGGGGGGGGGGGGGGGGGGGGGGGGGGGGGGGGGGGGGGGGGGGGGGGGGGGGGGGGGGGGGGGGGGGGGGGGGGGGGGGGGGGGGGGGGGGGGGGGGGGGGGGGGGGGGGGGGGGGGGGGGGGGGGGGGGGGGGGGGGGGGGGGGGGGGGGGGGGGGGGGGGGGGGGGGGGGGGGGGGGGGGGGGGGGGGGGGGGGGGGGGGGGGGGGGGGGGGGGGGGGGGGGGGGGGGGGGGGGGGGGGGGGGGGGGGGGGGGGGGGGGGGGGGGGGGGGGGGGGGGGGGGGGGGGGGGGGGGGGGGGGGGGGGGGTGCTGATGTCATAATTCTATCTTTGAATTAATTTAATTAATTTATTAATTCCAAAAATTGATTAAATCTTTAAAAATTAATATAAATAAACCGTAACTCGGATTAAAATTATGTATACATGAAAGTTGCTCCGAACGACGAGACAAATCCGAATGCGCTGTCCGTTCGTCCGTCACGCATCCCTAGCATAGCGAACATGCAACCGTTCCCCTCCGGTCCGTCTGTCCGAAAACGACAAACACTGGGAATACATTCCCGGATGTTATTCCCCTTCGCCAGTACCACCCGGCACAGCGTTAGACCACCCCTAGCACTGCATATTGCCATGTCATGCATCGTGATGCATATGTTTGCATTGTATTTACTGTTTCTTCCCCCTCTTCCCTCTCGATAGACCCCGAGACTGCCGGCGACCCCCAGTACGACTACGGTGTTGACGACTCCTCCTTCTCAGCAGAGCTTCCAGGCAAGCAAACCCCCTTGTTCATCCTGATATCGCCTACTCTTTCCCTCTACTGCTTGCATTAGAGTAGTGTAGCTGTTACTGTTTATCAGTTGATCCTATTCTGCCGCATAGCCTGTCTTTGCTACTGTTGTTGATACCTTTACCTGCAATCCTATAAATGCTTAGTATAGGATGCTAGTATTCCATCAGTGCCCCTACATTCTTGTCCGCCTGCTATGCTACACTATAGGGCCATGATCACTTGGGATGTGATCGCGGATACATATCAATACATTATACATGATACATTGTTGTGACTAAAGACGAGTCGGCTCGTGGAGTACCCGCAGGTGATTCACGAATGGGGGCTGAAAGGACTGATCTTCTCGACGGCCCCCTAGGTGACTCTTTGTTGTGGAGCGATAGGGCAGGTTGAGACCACCTAGGAGAGAGGTGGGCCTGGTCCCTGGTCGTTGTCCTCGGTGATTTCCAAATAGCACGATTAATGAGATTGGGTATTTGATCTGAGTCTGGCTACGGCCTATACGCACCAACCAACAACGCGGGAAAATATATGGGCATCTCGGCGTCGTGGTATCAGCTGAAGCTTTCTTGACGTCAGCGACTGAGCGGCGCGCGCCGTGTTGGACTGGAACGCAACCGCGCTTGTATTAAGGGGTTGCTAGGTCTGCTCACGGCCGCGTTCGCAATGTGCAGGAGCGCACTTGGCGATGGGCCAAGACCCCAGCGTGCATAGGTTAGTCCGGCATGCTGACGTCTCTGTTAGCCTAGGTGGGGCTACGACGTGTCGATCTCCCGAGGGCGGGCATGACCCAGAAAAGTGTGTCCGGCCAGAGGAGTAGAGCATGTTGGGGAATATGTGGTGCACCCCTGCAGGGAAGTTTATCTATTCGAATAGCCGTGTCCCTCGGTAAAATGATGACCCGGAGTTGTATTCCGACCTCATGACAACTAGAACTGGATACTTAATAAAACACACCCTTACAAGTGCCAGATATAACCCGGTGGTCGCTCTCTCGCAGGGTGGCGACGAGAGGATCGTCGGGCAGGATTATGCTATACGTTGATACTTGGTTAACTTACCAACTACTCTCTTCTAATGCTTCAAGATGGAGGCTACCAGAAGCGTAGTCTTCGATAGGACTAGCTTCTCCCCCTCTGATTCTGGCATTCTGTAGTTTAGTCCACAGATACTACCCCCTTTCATTTGATACCGATGCATATGTAGCATAGATCTAATGTAAGTCTTGCGAGTACTTTGGATGAGTACTCACGCTGCTTTGCTACTTCTTTTCCCCCATACCCAATTGCTGCGATCAGATGGTGAAGCCCAGGAGACTGCCACCCCAACCGACGATGACTACTACTACCAGAATGGAGCCTACTACTACGTGCAGGACGCCGACGACCAAGAGTAGTTAGGAGGATCCCAGGCAGGAGGCATGCGCCTTTTCGATCTGTATCCCTGTTTGTGCTAGCCATCTTATGGCAACTTGTTTAACTTATGTCTGTACTCAGATATATTTGCTTCCGCTAACACTTGTGCTCTTGAGCTTTTGTATTCGAGCCCTCGAGGCCCCTGGCTTGTAATATGAAGCTTGAATTATTTCTATTTGTGTTTAGAGTTGTGTTGTGATATCTTCCCGTGAGTCCCTGATCTTGATCGTACACGTTTGCGTGTATGATTAGTGTACGATTGAATCATGGGCGTCACATGTTGGTATCAGAGCCGACTGCCTGTAGGAATCCCCCTTTCCAACTCCTTGGCCGAAGTTGAGTCTAGACAAAGAAAACTGTTTTACTAACTTGGCTGTGTGGCTTATGGGCCCACGTCGCCAATTGGGTGGTATTAGGATCTTTTCTTCCTCGTCTATGCTCTGGGATTCTGTTCTCTCTTCTATTCGGGTTAAAGGATTTTACTAATTATAACTCTAGGTTCTCGATGCCACTTCCTGCCGGAGAGCCCTTCATTCCAAATGCTCGACTGTTTCACCAGAAAGTTCCGAATATGCTATGCGATGTTTTTGCGAGACACCTGTGTCCGCCGCCTTTGCAAATTCCCTACCACTATTATATTCTTATGGATAACTACATATACTTGCCACTCTTACATTCAACCCCGTTGATCTTGTTATTACAAGATGCCTCGAACTGCTCTTCGTTGTTCCGGCAATCCCTTGAGCTTACTGCCTTGCAGTTCTTGCCTCATGAATACCCCCTACAGATAATTCCTCACACTTGCCGAGTATCCGTTCATCCCTAGTTGTTCAAGTGTTTCATAAAAGTCTTCGAAATACTATTCGATCTTCTGAAAGTCCTTAGCAGCTAATTGCTCTGCAAATACTTGTCTGCTTGCATTATGGATGCTTCCCATATGCCTGGCAATATTCATTAGTATCCTTTGACACCGTCATTTTGATCATATTGATTTAACATGAGTGCGAATGCACGCATTCATCAGTTGATCCTTTTAAATTATCTTCCGGCTCAGACGTCATTTTGAACATGAGCTGGTTCTCAACCAATCTAATTGCCGTCAATCGTACCCTTAGGTCTATTCAAGTTATCCATCCATGATCAGAGCGTCTGCCTCTGATCCTTCGTTTTGGAAATCTTAATTCCTTTGTTATCTAGGCATCAGATTATTCAGGTGTTCTATAATCCGATGCCTTTGCATTCTTTCTTCATCTGGCTGTGTGCCGATGCTCACATCAGTTCTGCTATTGACCGTCAGACCCTTTGTCGAATTATTATTCGACAGCTCCTTTATATTTAACCGCCTTGTGAATTCTTCCCTGATACATAATGCCTTTGGTAAATTGTATCATCTCCTTTTGTCAAACATGCTCTACTTTCGAGCTTGTATAATTTACTCCTGGAGCGTTATATGTTCCTAAGATGCCCCGATGGGTTGAACCTATGCCTTCCCTAATCGGTGTGAACTCGAAAAGTTATGCGGGTTATACTCTACTGGCTTTTCGTCATAGGAAATTTCAATGTTATAACTTCTTTGAAGGCGAGAAGTAAAAGAAAGGTTATGTATCAAAGAAGTGGGAGTCGACCTTGAACCTTTGTGTTCATGCCCATGGACCCGATGTGGAACTTATCATGAAAGCTTCTTACAAGAGTATTTAATCATTTGAATAATTCTTTTGGTGTCAATAAAATGGATCCCTTGCAGTTATGGTCCCGACCATGCTAACCTTATTCATTACATATGAAAGGAAACCATTCCAGTGCCTCGTCTATTTTTGACAAGATTAAAGTATCTGCTATCGCAAGTCAACGATCCAGTTCAGTTTCTATTCTGATCTACCTTCGAGTATTACCCCATGTTGTCCCAATAATATCACGGGACTGCAATACTTCTTATGAGTCTTCGTCAAGTATTCCTTCTCACTGATTCAGTATTCCACGGGTTTTGGGTTGTTTGTCAACTGAGAACATCGATAAGTGAATCGGATCCACCCTGTGATCCAATACTCCTAGTACTGTACTACTGGGAAATTTAACTTTCAACTCATGTCATTCTTAGCCTAATCGGCTACATCATTATCTTAACTATGCTACCTAGTACTGCTTCTCGGAGCACAATTTCGATGATGAGTTAATCTTACGTCGATCTCCATCGTCATATCTTTTTGCCTTGAACATCAAGCTTGCTTTCGAGTTTGTGTCGTACCCGTGGTTTTGATAGCCTTTTGCTTCATCATTTCTTTGACTTGAAGTCATCGCCGATCGATTACATCTTCATGAAATCTCTCGACAAATGTGTCATGCTCATCATCAACATTCTGAGCTCTTCCAAGATATCTATTGGATTCATGATGAGAATTATCATCCTTGCCCCTCGATGATTTGTGTTATCATCGACAACATTATTGCATTCCTCCCAACACAAAACTTGTTTTTGTTTTGTGTTGTACCTTGAGTTCCTTGCTATCCAACTTATGTTATGTTCTGCGTGGAGTATTGCCATCTATGACGTCAAGAATGTTGTGAGGATTGCTCCACCTCTTGAAAATTCTTGGTATAGTGATACTTCTCACAATCATCATTCCTTCTTGGTCCCCGTGTTGATACTAACCGGGATACCAACACGTGAACCGTGCTGCTTGGATTTTGTACTTCTAGCAACCCTATTGCTTTAAAGTTAATGATCGACAGTTCATTCTTAGACTATCGATTATTGAATCACCATTCTAACAATTGATCATGCTACCCAAACACATATCTTGGGTGTATCATTTGATCTGATAAATGTTATCTCCTTGATTCACATAATTCTGGAAATCCATCTTTTGGGAATCTCGATGAATGGTCGATGAGTCCATCGACCACCTCCTCATCCTCTCCTTGGATTAATGATCAACTCTTGTTTCGGAACTCGCTTCCATAGTTCATTTCCCGAGAATCTTGAGATGTTATCTCATCAAATTGTGTTGCACCTTTTTCTTCTCAGGCATCCTGAGTCTGGGGTATCTTGACACCAATCGGATCTGAGTCTCGGTCAGATATGATGGTTGGAACATATTTCCAAGAGTTATGACGTTGGTCTTTATATATGACCCCGGTAAGGTGATGCCGTGCCTAGCACACCTGGCCGGAGGACCTATTGATATAGTTTCCTTTTTAGCAAGGTTAACCATTCGTCCATGAGGAAATTGTAAGACTTATTCTTGATGTTGTTCCTGATGGATCCTTTGTGTATCCAAAGCCTGACCTTTGCTTGAAGACCATGTCGATGCTATTTCGAAGCATGACTACGGTACTCTTAACATCAACAAGGGCATTGAAAGTGCAATGCTAAATGTTTCATGATCAGTTGTCCAAACACCGTTGTATGGGTGCATATCATGATTCTTATTACCCCTATTAACTAATTGTCCATGCCTTTGATCTCCTGACACGTATATCATGCCCTGCTTAACCTTGGGAATGATATACTCCTATTACTTGTGTTTAAACAAATTTTCCATTCCATTGGTTTGTTTAAACTGATAATCACATTTTTCTTTCCATTGGTTTGTTTAACCTTTCTTGTGATCTATAAGATATGAGCAGAAATAAATCCCTACTTACGTAAGCACTCGGTGTACAACTCTGTTAGCAAGACCCTGTTACTATATGTCGATAACATTCCGGTAACCATCGATGGACGAGAACTTTGTCTATTGGTCCGCCTCGTTTCAACGAGCAGGCGTCCCTCGCCTTTGGTACCAACGTTGTTGCCAATATAACTGGCAGGCTATGCTCTGACCTGCACTGCTATCATGACCGTACAAGATGTCACTGCTCCTTCTACCTTTAACCCACAGGTGGGCCCATAACCCACAATTCCACAGGATCGAAACCCGACTCTCCTGTACACCCCTGTTTCTAAAAGTTATTCCTCACGCTTGGCTTCGTATTTAATTCACGGGCCACCTTCCTAGTGATAAATTCTGGTACCAGGCATAATACTTATTCCCGCTGCTCTGAACCCCTTTCACACCTTGTTCAGACATCGAACGATTATCTATCCATTTGAAACTTCTTATCGTACCTTCTTACTTTGCTCTCGAGGTGTTTTATTTGTTCAACTCGAGAGATGATCATGTGCTCATTCATGGGAAAACCCCAGACGATTACCCCTTATAGCATTCTACCGCTGACAAGCTGCCCCTTTGCCCATTCGTAAGTACGATGGAGTTCCCGAAGAAAGGATGCCGACTTCATCATGAGGACCTAAAGCAGAGAAATGAGGACATCAATTTAATGGATCGACCTCTTCGAGAAGAGCAACAAGAACAAGGAGATCCGTTAGAAATATCGTAACCACAACTTTCCCCCTTACTCCCCCGCTTAAATCTCGGGACGAGATTTCTTGTAGTGGAGGAGAATTGTGACACTCCCAGTGGTTAGCTACAGTAATCCCACGCTAATGATGCCATGTCAGTACTGTTACTGTTGCTAATCTCACTTTGATTCAATCACGATTCAAATTCAAATTTAAAATAAAGTCAAACAAATAAAGTTTTCAAATATCAAAACAAAAATGTTCAAAGTGTGGCAAATATTCTCTGGGTATTTGTCATGAAGAAACCACAATTTTATAAAATGTTTAAATACACCTAAATAATTAAAACAGTAGGGGGGGGGGGGGGGGGGGGGGGGGGGGGGGGGGGGGGGGGGGGGGGGGGGGGGGGGGGGGGGGGGGGGGGGGGGGGGGGGGGGGGGGGGGGGGGGGGGGGGGGGGGGGGGGGGGGGGGGGGGGGGGGGGGGGGGGGGGGGGGGGGGGGGGGGGGGGGGGGGGGGGGGGGGGGGGGGGGGGGGGGGGGGGGGGGGGGGGGGGGGGGGGGGGGGGGGGGGGGGGGGGGGGGGGGGGGGGGGGGGGGGGGGGGGGGGGGGGGGGGGGGGGGGGGGGGGGGGGGGGGGGGGGGGGGGGGGGGGGGGGGGGGGGGGGGGGGGGGGGGGGGGGGGGGGGGGGGGGGGGGGGGGGGGGGGGGGGGGGGGGGGGGGGGGGGGGGGGGGGGGGGGGGGGGGGGGGGGGGGGGGGGGGGGGGGGGGGGGGGGGGGGGGGGGGGGGGGGGGGGGGGGGGGGGGGGGGGGGGGGGGGGGGGGGGGGGGGGGGGGGGGGGGGGGGGGGGGGGGGGGGGGGGGGGGGGGGGGGGGGGGGGGGGGGGGGGGGGGGGGGGGGGGGGGGGGGGGGGCGTCGGCGCTGCTCGCCCTGCTCCGGCGACGCCCGCACCCAGCCGCCCGCGCGCACGCCCGCGCTCACTGCGCCCGCGCTCGTCGCGCTCGAGCCCGCGCCGCGCCAACGCGCTCGCCTTGCTGCTCGCCGCGCCCGGTCCGCGCCACGCTATTGCTGCCTACCTTCTGCTGCGCTGCAGCTACCGCCGCCACTGCCTTGTGCTGCACGCTCGCGCGCGCGCCCCTGCCCGCGTCTGCCCCAGCCCCGCGGACCCGGCTCCGCTACCCCGTCGCGCCACTGCAGCCGCCCCGCTGCTGCTGCTCGCACTCGGTTCGACCGCGGCCGCCCACGTCGCCCGCCAGCGAGCGCTGTCACGTCTCGCCCAGCCGCTCCGGTCGCCATCGCGCCTCGGCTCGCCGTCGCTGTGGCCACAGCCACGCGTCAGGCGGGTGTGCGCGCGCCCAGCCGCCCGCTGTGGCCTACGGGCCACTGATGTATGGGCCCCGCCCCTCTGGCCCTATGACAATGGGGCCCTAGTGCCCGGGGGGGGGGGGGGGGGGGGGGGGGGGGGGGGGGGGGGGGGGGGGGGGGGGGGGGGGGGGGGGGGGGGGGGGGGGGGGGGGGGGGGGGGGGGGGGGGGGGGGGGGGGGGGGGGGGGGGGGGGGGGGGGGGGGGGGGGGGGGGGGGGGGGGGGGGGGGGGGGGGGGGGGGGGGGGGGGGGGGGGGGGGGGGGGGGGGGGGGGGGGGGGGGGGGGGGGGGGGGGGGGGGGGGGGGGGGGGGGGGGGGGGGGGGGGGGGGGGGGGGGGGGGGGGGGGGGGGGGGGGGGGGGGGGGGGGGGGGGGGGGGGGGGGGGGGGGGGGGGGGGGGGGGGGGGGGGGGGGGGGGGGGGGGGGGGGGGGGGGGGGGGGGGGGGGGGGGGGGGGGGGGGGGGGGGGGGGGGGGGGGGGGGGGGGGGGGGGGGGGGGGAATTGATTAAATCTGTAAAAATTAATATAAAATAAACCGTGACTTGGATTAAAATAATTTATACATGAAAGTTGCTCAGAACGACGAGACGATTCCGAATACGCAGTTCGTTCGTCCGTCACGCATCCCTAGCATAGCAAACATGCAACCGTTCCCCTCCGGTCCCTCTGTCCGAAAACGACAAACACTGGGAATACTTTCCCAGATGTTATTCCCCTTCGCCAGTAACACCCGGCACAGTGTTATACCACCCCTAGCACTGCATATTGCCATGTCATGCATCGTGACGCATCTGTTTGCATTGTATTTACTGTTTCTTCCCCCTCTTCCCTCTCGATAGACCCCGAGACTGCCGGCGACCCCCAGTACGACTACGGTGTTGACTCCTCCTCCTTCTCAGCAGAGCTTCCAGGCAAGCAAACCCCCCTTGTTCATCTCGATATCGCCTACTCTTTCCCTCTACTGCTTGCATTAGAGTAGTGTAGCTGTTACTGTTTATCGGTTGATCCTATTCTGCTGCATAGCCTGTCTTTGCTACTGTTGTTGATACCTTTACCTGCAATCCTATAAATGCTTAGCATAGGATGCTAGTATTCCATCAGTGCCCCTACATTCTTGTCCGTCTGCTATGCTACACTATAGGGCCATGATCACTCGGGATGTGATCGCGGATACATATCAATACATTATACATGATACATTGTTGTGACTAAAGACGGGTCGGCTCGTGGAGTACCCGCAGGTGATTCACGAATGGGGGCTGAAAGGACTGATCTTCTCGACGGCCCCCTAGGTGACTCTTTGTTGTGGAGCGACAAGGCAGGTTGAGACCACCTAGGAGAGAGGTGGGCCTGGTCCCTAGTCGTTGTCCGCGGTGATTTCCAAATAACATGATTAACGAGATTGGGTATTTGATTTGAGTCTGGCTACGGCCTATACGCACTAACCAACAACGCGGGAAAAGATATGGGCATCTCGGCGTCGTGGTATCAGCTGAAGCTTTCTTGACGTCAGTGACTGAGCGGCGCGCGCCATGTTGGACTGGAACGCAATCGCGCTTGTATTAAGGGGTTGCTAGGTCTGCTCGCGGTCGTGTTCGCAACGTGCAGTAGCCCACTGGGTGATGGGCCCAGACCCTAGCGTGCATATGTTAGTCCAGCGTGCTGACCTCTCTGTTAGCCTAGGTGGGGCTACGACGTGTGGATCTCCCGAGGGCGGGCTAGACCATGAAAAGTGTGTCCGGCCAGAGGAGTAGAGCACATTGGGGAATATGTGGTGCACCCCTGCAGGGAAGTTTATGTATTCGAATAGCCATGTCCCTCGGTAAAAGGACGACCCGGAGTTGTATTCTGACCTCATGACAACTAGAACTGGATACTTAATAACACACACCCTTACAAGTGCCAGATATAACCCGGTGGTCGCTCTCTCGCAGGGTGGCGACGAGAGGATCGTCGGGCAGGATTATGCTATACGTTGATACTTGGTTAACATACCAACTACTCTCTTCTAATGCTTCAAGATGGAGGCTGCCAGAAGCGTAGTCTTCGATAGGACTAGCTTCTCCCCCTCTGATTCTGGCATTCTGCAGTTTAGTCCACAGATACTACCCCCTTTCATTTGATACCGATACATATGTAGCATAGATCTGATGTAAGTCTTGCGAGTACTTTGGATGAGTACTCATGCTGCTTTGCTACTTCTTTTCCCCCCTACCCAATTGCTGCGATCAGATGGTGGAGCCCAGGAGACTGCCACCCCAACCGACGACGACTACTTCTACCAGAATGGAGCCTACTACTACATGCAGGACGCCGACGACCAGGAGTAGTTAGGAGGATCCCAGGCAGGAGGCATGCGCCTTTTCGATCTGTATCCGGGGGGGGGGGGGGGGGGGGGGGGGGGGGGGGGGGGGGGGGGGGGGGGGGGGGGGGGGGGGGGGGGGGGGGGGGGGGGGGGGGGGGGGGGGGGGGGGGGGGGGGGGGGGGGGGGGGGGGGGGGGGGGGGGGGGGGGGGGGGGGGGGGGGGGGGGGGGGGGGGGGGGGGGGGGGGGGGGGGGGGGGTCCCTGATCTTGATCGTACACGTTTGTGTGTATGATTAGTGTACGATTGAATCGGGGGCGTCACAATAACACACAAAGCGAAGTGCAAAGGATACTTCGGAACCAAGGATGTATAGCAGAGTCAGGTTTCGATCCTATGGAACTGTGGTGAGCGTCGATCGAGAGTAGGGAGTGCAATGGCATCTTACACGGTCACAACAGCAAGGCAAGTCAGAGGATAACTTGTTAGCTATGTTGGCAGCAACATCGGTACCAAGGGCGGGTGACGAAGAAAACCATTTTCCTGCTCGTTGAAAAGAGGTGGACCAATTGGCAAAGTTCTTGTCCACCGGTGTTACCGGAATGTCATCAACAATAGCAACAAGTTGTTACTGACAGAGTGGCACATCGAGGGCTTACCTAAGCAGACGGATTATTACTGGTTAGGTCATACAAATCACAAGAAAGGTTAGAAAGATGAATGGAAAGGAAAATATGATTATCGGATTAAACAGACCAATGGAAAGGAAAATGTGTTTAGACACAAGAATTGTGAGTATACTCTTTCCAAGAGCAAGTGGAGTATGATATACATGACATGACAGTAGGTACAAAAATCATTTAGATAATGGGGCGAGGAAAGTCATGATGTTACCCATACAACGGTGTTTGGATAATTGATTAAGAAACATTTAGCAATGTGCTACCAATGTTCTTGTTGACATTCGGAATACCACAGTCATGCTTCAAGGTAGCAATAATATGGTGTTGCAAGTAAAGGTTTGGTCTGAAGATCACAAGAGATACAAAGGAACAATTCCAGGAACTGCAAGAACTCAAGGTATAACTAAAGCTTGACCAAGTCTGTGTTGGCAGAAAAATCAAGGACGTTGTCAATGAGAACACAAATCATCGAAGAGCAAGGATGGTATTTCTCACCATGAATATGACTGTCATCTCAAAAGGAGTCAAAATGTTGACGCTAATCTTGACACATTTGTTGAGAGGTCTCATGAAGATGAAATTGATCAGTAAGATGATCAAAGCAGATGGAATGAGGTTCAAGGTCAAAAAAACCACGGATATGACACTCAGATTCATGTGGTGTAAGCAAAACAATATGATGATGAAAGTTTGACACAGGCTTAGCCCATTGTCAGAAATGTGCACCAGGAAGGAGGACCAAGTAGCATAGTTAAGATTAGCACAATATTTACGTAGCCGGTCAGCTGGGAATGACATTGTTGAGTACATACTCACAAGCAACAAAGATGTATTAAGAGTTATTGAATATGAAGGACACTGTCGGATAATAATCTAACAAAAGATCAGGTGGTCAGAAAAGGATCTGAGGGGAGTATCGGTACACAACCAGAAGAAGAAGGAATGCAAAGGCATCGGATTATATAAGCATCTGAATAATTTGACGCTTAAATAAAAAGGAATTAGTATTTCCAAAATGAAGGATCAGATGCAGAGGCTCTGGTCAAAAGATGAGTAATTTGAATAGAACTAGATGGACAATCAATTGCAACATGATTGGCCGAGAACCAACTCATGTCCAAAATGACCTCTGAGCTGGAAGGATGAGTTCTAGGAATCGACGAATGATAGGGATCATGCACATACATATTTAATCAATAGGTTCAGAATGACAATGACAAAGAATGCTAATGAATATTGCGAGACATATGGAATTAATCATAATGCAAGCACGTAAGGAAGATCAAGAGCAATACGCTGCAGAGGATTTGCGAAAATCGGATAGCATTATGAAATATTTTGCAAAACTCATGAATAACTGGGGATGAACGAATTCATGTTATGTGTGAGGAATTTTCCGCAGTGCGAAAAGAAGCTGCTTGGAAGTAGGCACAAAGGATTCTCGGAACAACGGAGAGTATTTCGGGTTATCCTGTAAATACAAGAACAACTGGGAATGAAGGTACAAATGGCAAGGATGTGTAGTTATGCACAGGGATTTATCGGTGGTAGGGAACTACAAAGGCGATGGCACAAGGGTCTCGGGAAACATCGAGGGGTATCTTCGGAACCTTCTGGTGAAGCAAGCGATCATCTGGGATGAAGGGGCTATCCGGAATGAAGTGATTACGAGAACCTAATGTTAGAGTCAGCAAAATCTTTAACCCAAATAGAAGAGAGATCAGAGTCCCAGAGTAAAGAAGAGGAATAAAAGATCCTAACCCATCCATTAACAATGTGGGCCCGTAAGCCACACAACAAGGTTAGCAAAACAATTTTTCAAAGACTAGACTCAACTTCAGCCAAGGAGTTGGAGAGGGGGCTACCTACAAGCAGTCGGCTCTGATACCAACTTGTGACACCCCCGACTCAATCGTGCACTAATCATACATGCAAATTGATGTCTACTACACAAATTGTTCTTGTAGACTCATGTTGGGCCTCCAAGCGCAGAGGTTTGTAGGCAGTAGCAATTTTCTCTCAAGTGGATGACCTAAGGTTTATCAATCCGTGGGAGGGGGGGGGGGGGGGGGGGGGGGGGGGGGGGGGGGGGGGGGGGGGGGGGGGGGGGGGGGGGGGGGGGGGGGGGGGGGGGGGGGGGGGGGGGGGGGGGGGGGGGGGGGGGGGGGGGGGGGGGGGGGGGGGGGGGGGGGGGGGGGGGGGGGGGGGGGGGGGGGGGGGGGGGGGGGGGGGGGGGGGGGGGGGGGGGGGGGGGGGGGGGGGGGGGGGGGGGGGGGGGGGGGGGGGGGGGGGGGGGGGGGGGGGGGGGGGGGGGGGGGGGGGGGGGGGGGGGGGGGGGGGGGGGGGGGGGGGGGGGGGGGGGGGGGGGGGGGGGGGGGGGGGGGGGGGGGGGGGGGGGGGGGGGGGGGGGGGGGGGGGGGGGGGGGGGGGGGGGGGGGGGGGGGGGGGGGGGGGGGGGGGGGGGGGGGGGGGGGGGGGGGGGGGGGGGGGGGGGGGGGGGGGGGGGGGGGGGGGGGGGGGGGGGGGGGGGGGGGGGGGGGGGGGGGGGGGGGGGGGGGGGGGGGGGGGGGGGGGGGGGGGGGGGGGGGGGGGGGGGGGGGGGGGGGGGGGGGGGGGGGGGGGGGGGGGGGGGGGGGGGGGGGGGGGGGGGGGGGGGGGGGGGGGGGGGGGGGGGGGGGGGGGGGGGGGGGGGGGGGGGGGGGGGGGGGGGGGGGGGGGGGGGGGGGGGGGGGGGGGGGGGGGGGGGGGGGGGGGGGGGGGGGGGGGGGGGGGGGGGGGGGGGGGGGGGGGGGGGGGGGGGGGGGGGGGGGGGGGGGGGGGGGGGGGGGGGGGGGGGGGGGGGGGGGGGGGGGGGGGGGGGGGGGGGGGGGGGGGGGGGGGGGGGGGGGGGGGGGGGGGGGGGGGGGGGGGGGGGGGGGGGGGGGGGGGGGGGGGGGGGGGGGGGGGGGGGGGGGGGGGGGGGGGGGGGGGGGGGGGGGGGGGGGGGGGGGGGGGGGGGGGGGGGGGGGGGGGGGGGGGGGGGGGGGGGGGGGGGGGGGGGGGGGGGGGGGGGGGGGGGGGGGGGGGGGGGGGGGGGGGGGGGGGGGGGGGGGGGGGGGGGGGGGGGGGGGGGGGGGGGGGGGGGGGGGGGGGGGGGGGGGGGGGGGGGGGGGGGGGGGGGGGGGGGGGGGGGGGGGGGGGGGGGGGGGGGGGGGGGGGGGGGGGGGGGGGGGGGGGGGGGGGGGGGGGGGGGGGGGGGGGGGGGGGGGGGGGGGGGGGGGGGGGGGGGGGGGGGGGGGGGGGGGGGGGGGGGGGGGGGGGGGGGGGGGGGGGGGGGGGGGGGGGGGGGGGGGGGGGGGGGGGGGGGGGGGGGGGGGGGGGGGGGGGGGGGGGGGGGGGGGGGGGGGGGGGGGGGGGGGGGGGGGGGGGGGGGGGGGGGGGGGGGGGGGGGGGGGGGGGGGGGGGGGGGGGGGGGGGGGGGGGGGGGGGGGGGGGGGGGGGGGGGGGGGGGGGGGGGGGGGGGGGGGGGGGGGGGGGGGGGGGGGGGGGGGGGGGGGGGGGGGGGGGGGGGGGGGGGGGGGGGGGGGGGGGGGGGGGGGGGGGGGGGGGGGGGGGGGGGGGGGGGGGGGGGGGGGGGGGGGGGGGGGGGGGGGGGGGGGGGGGGGGGGGGGGGGGGGGGGGGGGGGGGGGGGGGGGGGGGGGGGGGGGGGGGGGGGGGGGGGGGGGGGGGGGGGGGGGGGGGGGGGGGGGGGGGGGGGGGGGGGGGGGGGGGGGGGGGGGGGGGGGGGGGGGGGGGGGGGGGGGGGGGGGGGGGGGGGGGGGGGGGGGGGGGGGGGGGGGGGGGGGGGGGGGGGGGGGGGGGGGGGGGGGGGGGGGGGGGGGGGGGGGGGGGGGGGGGGGGGGGGGGGGGGGGGGGGGGGGGGGGGGGGGGGGGGGGGGGGGGGGGGGGGGGGGGGGGGGGGGGGGGGGGGGGGGGGGGGGGGGGGGGGGGGGGGGGGGGGGGGGGGGGGGGGGGGGGGGGGGGGGGGGGGGGGGGGGGGGGGGGGGGGGGGGGGGGGGGGGGGGGGGGGGGGGGGGGGGGGGGGGGGGGGGGGGGGGGGGGGGGGGGGGGGGGGGGGGGGGGGGGGGGGGGGGGGGGGGGGGGGGGGGGGGGGGGGGGGGGGGGGGGGGGGGGGGGGGGGGGGGGGGGGGGGGGGGGGGGGGGGGGGGGGGGGGGGGGGGGGGGGGGGGGGGGGGGGGGGGGGGGGGGGGGGGGGGGGGGGGGGGGGGGGGGGGGGGGGGGGGGGGGGGGGGGGGGGGGGGGGGGGGGGGGGGGGGGGGGGGGGGGGGGGGGGGGGGGGGGGGGGGGGGGGGGGGGGGGGGGGGGGGGGGGGGGGGGGGGGGGGGGGGGGGGGGGGGGGGGGGGGGGGGGGGGGGGGGGGGGGGGGGGGGGGGGGGGGGGGGGGGGGGGGGGGGGGGGGGGGGGGGGGGGGGGGGGGGGGGGGGGGGGGGGGGGGGGGGGGGGGGGGGGGGGGGGGGGGGGGGGGGGGGGGGGGGGGGGGGGGGGGGGGGGGGGGGGGGGGGGGGGGGGGGGGGGGGGGGGGGGGGGGGGGGGGGGGGGGGGGGGGGGGGGGGGGGGGGGGGGGGGGGGGGGGGGGGGGGGGGGGGGGGGGGGGGGGGGGGGGGGGGGGGGGGGGGGGGGGGGGGGGGGGGGGGGGGGGGGGGGGGGGGGGGGGGGGGGGGGGGGGGGGGGGGGGGGGGGGGGGGGGGGGGGGGGGGGGGGGGGGGGGGGGGGGGGGGGGGGGGGGGGGGGGGGGGGGGGGGGGGGGGGGGGGGGGGGGGGGGGGGGGGGGGGGGGGGGGGGGGGGGGGGGGGGGGGGGGGGGGGGGGGGGGGGGGGGGGGGGGGGGGGGGGGGGGGGGGGGGGGGGGGGGGGGGGGGGGGGGGGGGGGGGGGGGGGGGGGGGGGGGGGGGGGGGGGGGGGGGGGGGGGGGGGGGGGGGGGGGGGGGGGGGGGGGGGGGGGGGGGGGGGGGGGGGGGGGGGGGGGGGGGGGGGGGGGGGGGGGGGGGGGGGGGGGGGGGGGGGGGGGGGGGGGGGGGGGGGGGGGGGGGGGGGGGGGGGGGGGGGGGGGGGGGGGGGGGGGGGGGGGGGGGGGGGGGGGGGGGGGGGGGGGGGGGGGGGGGGGGGGGGGGGGGGGGGGGGGGGGGGGGGGGGGGGGGGGGGGGGGGGGGGGGGGGGGGGGGGGGGGGGGGGGGGGGGGGGGGGGGGGGGGGGGGGGGGGGGGGGGGGGGGGGGGGGGGGGGGGGGGGGGGGGGGGGGGGGGGGGGGGGGGGGGGGGGGGGGGGGGGGGGGGGGGGGGGGGGGGGGGGGGGGGGGGGGGGGGGGGGGGGGGGGGGGGGGGGGGGGGGGGGGGGGGGGGGGGGGGGGGGGGGGGGGGGGGGGGGGGGGGGGGGGGGGGGGGGGGGGGGGGGGGGGGGGGGGGGGGGGGGGGGGGGGGGGGGGGGGGGGGGGGGGGGGGGGGGGGGGGGGGGGGGGGGGGGGGGGGGGGGGGGGGGGGGGGGGGGGGGGGGGGGGGGGGGGGGGGGGGGGGGGGGGGGGGGGGGGGGGGGGGGGGGGGGGGGGGGGGGGGGGGGGGGGGGGGGGGGGGGGGGGGGGGGGGGGGGGGGGGGGGGGGGGGGGGGGGGGGGGGGGGGGGGGGGGGGGGGGGGGGGGGGGGGGGGGGGGGGGGGGGGGGGGGGGGGGGGGGGGGGGGGGGGGGGGGGGGGGGGGGGGGGGGGGGGGGGGGGGGGGGGGGGGGGGGGGGGGGGGGGGGGGGGGGGGGGGGGGGGGGGGGGGGGGGGGGGGGGGGGGGGGGGGGGGGGGGGGGGGGGGGGGGGGGGGGGGGGGGGGGGGGGGGGGGGGGGGGGGGGGGGGGGGGGGGGGGGGGGGGGGGGGGGGGGGGGGGGGGGGGGGGGGGGGGGGGGGGGGGGGGGGGGGGGGGGGGGGGGGGGGGGGGGGGGGGGGGGGGGGGGGGGGGGGGGGGGGGGGGGGGGGGGGGGGGGGGGGGGGGGGGGGGGGGGGGGGGGGGGGGGGGGGGGGGGGGGGGGGGGGGGGGGGGGGGGGGGGGGGGGGGGGGGGGGGGGGGGGGGGGGGGGGGGGGGGGGGGGGGGGGGGGGGGGGGGGGGGGGGGGGGGGGGGGGGGGGGGGGGGGGGGGGGGGGGGGGGGGGGGGGGGGGGGGGGGGGGGGGGGGGGGGGGGGGGGGGGGGGGGGGGGGGGGGGGGGGGGGGGGGGGGGGGGGGGGGGGGGGGGGGGGGGGGGGGGGGGGGGGGGGGGGGGGGGGGGGGGGGGGGGGGGGGGGGGGGGGGGGGGGGGGGGGGGGGGGGGGGGGGGGGGGGGGGGGGGGGGGGGGGGGGGGGGGGGGGGGGGGGGGGGGGGGGGGGGGGGGGGGGGGGGGGGGGGGGGGGGGGTTATCCGACAGTGTCCTTCATATTCAATAACTCTTAATACATCTTTGTTGCTTATGAGTCTGTACTCAACAATGCCATTCCTAGCTGACCGGCTACGTAAATATCGGGCTAATCTTAACTGTGATACTTGGTCCTCCTTCCTGGTGCACATTTCTAACAATGGGCTAAGCCTGTGTCAAACTTTCATCATCATATCATTTTGCTTACACCACATGAATCCGAGTGTCATATCCGTGGTTTTGTTGACCTTGAACCTCATTCCATCTGCTTTGATCATCTTACTGATCAATTTCATCTTCATGAGACCTCTCGACAAATGTGTCAAGATAAGCGTCAACATTTTGACTCCTTTTGAGATGACAACCGCATTCATGGTGAGAAATACCATCCTTGCTCTTCGATGATTTGTGTTATCATTGACAACATCCTTGATTTTTTTGCCAACATAGACTTGGTCAAGCTTTAGTTATACCTTGAGTTCTTGCAGTTCCTAGAATTGTTCCTTTGTATCTCTTGTGATCTTCAGACCAAACCTTTACTTGCAACGGGGGGGGGGGGGGGGGGGGGGGGGGGGGGGGGGGGGGGGGGGGGGGGGGGGGGGGGGGGGGGGGGGGGGGGGGGGGGGGGGGGGGGGGGGGGGGGGGGGGGGGGGGGGGGGGGGGGGGGGGGGGGGGGGGGGGGGGGGGGGGGGGGGGGGGGGGGGGGGGGGGGGGGGGGGGGGGGGGGGGGGGGGGGGGGGGGGGGGGGGGGGGGGGGGGGGGGGGGGGGGGGGGGGGGGGGGGGGGGGGGGGGGGGGGGGGGGGGGGGGGGGGGGGGGGGGGGGGGGGGGGGGGGGGGGGGGGGGGGGGGGGGGGGGGGGGGGGGGGGGGGGGGGGGGGGGGGGGGGGGGGGGGGGGGGGGGGGGGGGGGGGGGGGGGGGGGGGGGGGGGGGGGGGGGGGGGGGGGGGGGGGGGGGGGGGGGGGGGGGGGGGGGGGGGGGGGGGGGGGGGGGGGGGGGGGGGGGGGGGGGGGGGGGGGGGGGGGGGGGGGGGGGGGGGGGGGGGGGGGGGGGGGGGGGGGGGGGGGGGGGGGGGGGGGGGGGGGGGGGGGGGGGGGGGGGGGGGGGGGGGGGGGGGGGGGGGGGGGGGGGGGGGGGGGGGGGGGGGGGGGGGGGGGGGGGGGGGGGGGGGGGGGGGGGGGGGGGGGGGGGGGGGGGGGGGGGGGGGGGGGGGGGGGGGGGGGGGGGGGGGGGGGGGGGGGGGGGGGGGGGGGGGGGGGGGGGGGGGGGGGGGGGGGGGGGGGGGGGGGGGGGGGGGGGGGGGGGGGGGGGGGGGGGGGGGGGGGGGGGGGGGGGGGGGGGGGGGGGGGGGGGGGGGGGGGGGGGGGGGGGGGGGGGGGGGGGGGGGGGGGGGGGGGGGGGGGGGGGGGGGGGGGGGGGGGGGGGGGGGGGGGGGGGGGGGGGGGGGGGGGGGGGGGGGGGGGGGGGGGGGGGGGGGGGGGGGGGGGGGGGGGGGGGGGGGGGGGGGGGGGGGGGGGGGGGGGGGGGGGGGGGGGGGGGGGGGGGGGGGGGGGGGGGGGGGGGGGGGGGGGGGGGGGGGGGGGGGGGGGGGGGGGGGGGGGGGGGGGGGGGGGGGGGGGGGGGGGGGGGGGGGGGGGGGGGGGGGGGGGGGGGGGGGGGGGGGGGGGGGGGGGGGGGGGGGGGGGGGGGGGGGGGGGGGGGGGGGGGGGGGGGGGGGGGGGGGGGGGGGGGGGGGGGGGGGGGGGGGGGGGGGGGGGGGGGGGGGGGGGGGGGGGGGGGGGGGGGGGGGGGGGGGGGGGGGGGGGGGGGGGGGGGGGGGGGGGGGGGGGGGGGGGGGGGGGGGGGGGGGGGGGGGGGGGGGGGGGGGGGGGGGGGGGGGGGGGGGGGGGGGGGGGGGGGGGGGGGGGGGGGGGGGGGGGGGGGGGGGGGGGGGGGGGGGGGGGGGGGGGGGGGGGGGGGGGGGGGGGGGGGGGGGGGGGGGGGGGGGGGGGGGGGGGGGGGGGGGGGGGGGGGGGGGGGGGGGGGGGGGGGGGGGGGGGGGGGGGGGGGGGGGGGGGGGGGGGGGGGGGGGGGGGGGGGGGGGGGGGGGGGGGGGGGGGGGGGGGGGGGGGGGGGGGGGGGGGGGGGGGGGGGGGGGGGGGGGGGGGGGGGGGGGGGGGGGGGGGGGGGGGGGGGGGGGGGGGGGGGGGGGGGGGGGGGGGGGGGGGGGGGGGGGGGGGGGGGGGGGGGGGGGGGGGGGGGGGGGGGGGGGGGGGGGGGGGGGGGGGGGGGGGGGGGGGGAATATCAACAAGAACATTGGTAGCACATTGCTAAATGTTTCTTAATCAATTATTCAAACACCGTTGTATGGGTAACATCATGACTTTCCTCACCCCATTATCTAAATGATTTTTGTACCTACTGTCCTGTCATGTATATCATACTCCGCTTGCTCTTGGAAAGGGTATACTCCCAATTCTTGTGTATAAACACATTTTCCTTTCCATTGGTCTGTTTAATCCGATAATCACATTTTCCTTTCCATTCATCTGTTTAACCTTTCTTGTGATTTGTATGACCTAATCAGTAATAATCCCTCTACTTAGGTAAGCCCTCGATGTACCACTCTGTCAGTAACAACTTGTTGCTATTGTTGATGACATTCTGGTAATACTAGTGGACTAGAACTTTGCCAATTGGTCCGCCTCATTTCAACGAGCAGGAAAATGGTTTTCTTTGTCACCCGCCCTTGGTACCGATGTTGTTGCTGACATAGCTGACAAGTTATCCTTTGACTTGCCTTGCTGTTGTGACCGTGTAAGATGCCATTGCCCTCCCTACTCTCGGTCGACACTCACCACAGTTCCATAGGATCAAAACCTGACTCTGCTGTACATCCTTGGTTCTGAAGTATCCTTTGCACTTGGCTTTGTGTGTTATCATGAGCCACCTTCCGAGGGATGATCTATTCCTGTTGCTCTGAACCCCTTTCACACTCTGTTCCAGGCATTGAATGATTGCTTAACTATTTGAAACTTTTTTTACCATCTTATATTGCTCTCGATGATTTCCCCAAGTTTCAATTGGAGAAATACTTTCTGCCACATTCTCTGAATTATCCACCAGATAATCAACCTTGTAAGGTCCGTTCTCTCGAAGATACCCCTTACTCCACCTCTTACATCTCAGGACAAGATTTCTTGTAGTGGAGGAGAATTATAACACCCCCAGAATCAAACTACAGTGATCTCCCCCTAATGGTGGTCATGTTGTCATGATCACTAAGCCAATCTGCCACTTGTTCAGAATCAAAGCCAAATTCCAATTTGAATTGCATGTCAAATATTTTGTTCTTCTGTGATGCAATCAAAATGGTTCATTATTTGGCAAATATTCCCCAAGTATTTGTCATGTTGTAACCAACCTCTTTTGGATTCCCAATTTGCCCCTAAGAATTATTTGAGTGGTCCTGTAGCAATTATTTTGGCTCTTCCAATTTCTAAAAATGGTTAGACAAGTCCATTTAGACCCAAACTTTTTGTGGCAGTGCCAAAAATCGCAAAGTATTTATGTGGCCAAGTCCCACATTTATTAAAAGTGTTTAGGCAGCCCTAATTATTCCTATACAGCTTCTGTTTTTAAATAAAGGGAAAAATAGATAAATGGAAAGAAATCAGAAGACTTACCTGGCCGCTGGCCTAAGGCCCGAGCTGGCCCAACCCAGTAGGTCATCTCCCACCTGCTCCCTCCCCCTCGTGTCAGCTCCGCCGCGGCCGGCCTTGCGCCGGCCGGCCATAGGCCGCCACGGCGACGGGACAGGTGGCCGAGCGGATAAGGAGGAGCTCCCTCGAGTCCCGGACGAACCACAACCACTCTTCCCCTCTCCCTCGCTCGTCTGCGCTCTCTCTCCCTCGATCCAGAGCCACCCAATGCTGCCCTCACCACGGCATCATCGCCTGCATGGCCACCGGCCATCCTCCGTCAAACCAGAGTGTCCCCGTGGTCCGCCTCGACACCTTCTCCATCTCCACTAAAGTGTTCGAGCAGAGGAGCACCGAGAAGATGCGGTCAGGCTCGTCTTCAACCTCCTACACTACCGGCCTTCCTCATCGATTCACGCCACCCCGAGCTCCTCCATCTTCATCGAGCGTCTCCCCATCACAGCTGTGAGCAGCTCCCCAATCCCGTCTCCTCTTGCTGCCTCTCGCATCCCATTGACCAAATGGTCAAGCGCCGATGTAATCCAACTTCGCAAGCACCCGTTGAGTATCCCTGGCCTTTTAGTTTGACCGAGCTCAGGTGCTAACGCCACATTCGCCTTCACCCGAACTTCAGCTACCGCTAATGGCGCCACCACCGTTGCTAGCCTCCACCCCCGGCTACTTTGAAGCCACCCATCGATGCGCATGAGCCACGGCTGTCTGTAGAACCCAAGAACGTGTCGAACCGTGGCCGGAAACAGCCAAGCGGTGTGCCACTGCCGTGGGAAATGGATGGCGGTGACTTACTCCGGTGGTGATGATGTGGCATAGTTACTTAGGGATTAATCCCTATTTTAGTTAGCCTCTGTGCCACTGACAACTGGGCCCTGATATGTCTCCAACGTATCTATAATTTTTTATTGTTCCATGCTATTATATTATCTGTTTTGGATGTTTTATATGCATTAATATGCTATTTTATATTATTTTTGGGACTAACCTATTAACCTAGAGCCAAGTGCCAGTTTCTGTTTTTTCCGTGTTTTTGAGTTTTACAGATAAGGAATATCAAACGGAGTCCAAACGGAATAAAACTTTCGCGATGATTTTTCTTGGACCAGAAGACACACATAGGACTTGGAGTCCAAGTCAGGAGACCCACCAGGCGACGACAAGCCGCCAGGGCGCACCCCTAGGGCTTGTGGCCGCCTGGGAGGCCCCCTGAGCCCCCTCCTTCTCCTATATATTCCCATATATTCCCAAAACACTAGAGGCATCCACAAAAATACTTTTCCGCCGCCGCAAGCCTTTGTTCCCGTGAGATCCCATCTGGGGGCCTTTTCCAGTGATCTAACGGAGGGGGAATCGACCACGGATGGCTTCTACATCAACACCATTGCCCTTCCGATGAAGCGTGAGTAGTTTACCATAGACCTACGGGTCCATAGCTAGTAGCTAGATGGCTTCTTCTCTCTCTATGTTCTTCAATACCATGTTCTCCATGATCTTCATGGAGATCTATCCGATGTAATACTCTTTTGCGGTGTGTTTGTCAAGATCCGATGAATTGTGGGTTTATGATCATATTATCTATGAATATTATTTGAATCTTCTGGGGGGGGGGGGGGGGGGGGGGGGGGGGGGGGGGGGGGGGGGGGGGGGGGGGGGGGGGGGGGGGGGGGGGGGGGGGGGGGGGGGGGGGGGGGGGGGGGGGGGGGGGGGGGGGGGGGGGGGGGGGGGGGGGGGGGGGGGGGGGGGGGGGGGGGGGGGGGGGGGGGGGGGGGGGGGGGGGGGGGGGGGGGGGGGGGGGGGGGGGGGGGGGGGGGGGGGGGGGGGGGGGGGGGGGGGGGGGGGGGGGGGGGGGGGGGGGGGGGGGGGGGGGGGGGGGGGGGGGGGGGGGGGGGGGGGGGGGGGGGGGGGGGGGGGGGGGGGGGGGGGGGGGGGGGGGGGGGGGGGGGGGGGGGGGGGGGGGGGGGGGGGGGGGGGGGGGGGGGGGGGGGGGGGGGGGGGGGGGGGGGGGGGGGGGGGGGGGGGGGGGGGGGGGGGGGGGTCGACAGTAATTTGTTCACCCACCGTATTATTTTCCTTCAAGAGAGAAGCCTCCAGTGAAACCTATGGCCCCCAGGTCTATTTTCCATATTTTATTTTCAGATCTATAAACCAAAAATACCAAAAATACCATGCTGCAATTTATTTACTTTTACTTTATTTATCGTTTTAGTAATCTTTTATATCTATCTCTATCAGATCTCATCCTTGCAAGTGACCGTGAAGGGATTGACAACCCCTTTTTTGCGTTGGGTGCAAGTGTTTGATTATTTGTGTAGGTACACCGATTGGGGCCTTGCTTGATCCTCCTACTGGATTGATACCTTGGTTCTCAAAATTGAGGGAAATACTTATCTCTACTTTGCTGCATCACCCTTTCCTCTTCAAGGGAAAACCAACGCAAGCTCAAGAAGTAGCAGGAAGAATTTCTGGCGCCGTTGCCGGGGAGGATTCATAGCAAGTCAAGAAAAGAACTCATCCATCAATTTCTGGATTGTTGGCGGGGAGGTCTACATCAAGCCTACCAAGTACCCATCATAAACTCATCTCTTGCATTTACATTATTTGCCATTTGCCTCTCATTTTCCTCTCCCCCACTTCTAAAACGATTTTCAAAAAAAACCAAAAAGATTTGCCTTTTTAATCGCCCTCTTTCCGTATGCCTTTTTGCTCGGTTGCTATCTTTGATTGTGTTGCCATGTGCCTTCAATTTGCTTGCATCTTTGCTTGCTGGAAATCTATTGATATGGATCCCCATCCGCTTGCTAATCTTTTTAAAAGATCCATTCATGATGAACCAATTGATAGTGATTTGAGTGCACTAGATTATCTTTATGAAGTTTTGCTTGAGATTCGTGAATCTAAAAATTGTGATGAAGAAATTTATGAAGTGATTCATGATAGCTGCTTGAATAAAAAGCATGATTGCAATGATTTTACTATAAATTCTATGAATGTCAATTGTGTTAATGATAAGCAAAACCCCAAGCTTGGGGATGCTAATTTTGCTATGCCCACTACTTGTTGCAATGATCATGATTGGGGTGATAATGTTTCTTATGATCTTGAAAATTTATTTGAGCCTCATGATGAATTTGATATTGATAATAATGTTTGCAATAATATTGAAAGTGGGTTTGGAGAGGTCATGACTTTATTTTATGATAATCCCACTATTTTGGAAGAGTGTCAACTTTGCATGCATGTGGATCATGAAGAGAAATTTTTATATGAAAGCTATATTGTTGTATTTGAATATGATCCCGCATGTAATTACTATGAGAGAGGAAAATATGATTGTAGAAATTTTCATGTTACTAAATTACCTCTCGTTATGTTGAGATTGCTATCGTTTCCTTTTTCTTCTTTGCATATGCTAGATATTGCTTTTCTTGATAATTTGTTTACTTATAGAATGCCTATGCATAGGAAGTATGTTAGACTTAGATGTGTTTGTCATGTGTTTTATGATGCTTTCTTTGTGCTTTAATTCTTGTCTTTCATGTGAGCATCATTGAAATCTCAAAGCCTAGCTTAATGGCTTTAAACAATAGCGCTTGTTGGGAGGCAACCCAATTTTATTTTATGTTTTTTGTGTTTTAGTTTCTGTTATTGAATAATTACACATTATTACTTCTGTAGTAATTGTGTTTTAGTGTTTTAATTAGTGTTTGAGCCAAGTAAGACCTTTGGGATGGTCTATGGTGATAGTTGATTTGATCTTGCTGAAAAACAGAACCTTTGACACCCAGTCCAGGAATTTTATAAATTCACAGAAATGTCAATTGGATCTGAATTTTTTACACAAGATTGAAATACCAATTTCACAGATTTTCCTAATTGTTCAGAATTTTTAGAGTTACATAAGTATGCAAAGTTTCCAGATTGCTGCAGACTGTTCTGTTTTTGACAGATTCTGTTTTCTTTGTGTTGTTTGCTTATTTTGATGTATCTATGGGTAGTATCGAGGGGTATGAATGATGGAGAAGTTCAAATACAGTAGGTATAACACCAATATAAATAAAGAATGAGTTCACAACAGTACCAAAAGTTGTGATTTATTTTCTTATACTAACGGATCTCACGAGTTTTGTGTTGTGAAGTTTTCAAGTTTTGGGTAAAGATTTGATGGACTATGGAATAAGGAGTGGCAAGAGCCTAAGCTTGGAGATGCCCAAGGCACCCCAAGGTAATATTCAAGGATACCAAGAGCCTAAGCTTG